>JAMPIV010020558.1:0-76727 GCA_024509875.1 Oreohelix idahoensis
TGTAACCTCATCAAAGCCACCTACATCACTCCCACCTACTGTCCCCACTAAACTCGACTTCACTAGGCAAACGTTGGTACGTAAGGCGCTCATGTAGATCAAAGAAACACGTTAAAAGCTTCCACACTTCGCACCTACTACTACTCACTCCTACCAACTAAAAAGTCTACCCCTTTTCCACTTGTACGCTCCCTCTCATCTGCAAGGACCCTACGCCGCACCTCCTAACGCCGACCCCACCTCGGCAACATCCGATTGACAGTCACGTACTGAAACGGTCAAACTCAACACATGAGTGACCGGGTACGAGTAACGCTATTAGCAGTCACGCAACAGTAAGGTTAACAAAGCAAGGTATCTACGGATATCCTGGTGAAAGTGATATGCCAAGTGTTCGCTGACCAAGGCTGGCTCAACAGGCGCGTCCAAGAGCTATACCTCAGTTCTATTCCTTCACTACAGTTGCTTTTCGGGTATCTCTTCTTTCTGCAGACCCCAGACACCATTACCCATCAACAACACCGGCCCACACCCTAAATCACCCCGAGTCCAGTTAAGCGCTCTTCCACCTAATCCCGCGGCTTCTCGTACACACCACACAGCCAATAACTAAACCCTAAGATGTCACTCTCTAGTCACTATACCTCCTCCACACACCTACTCCACTCTCCATCGTCTGTATTCGCCGTTCAGACGAGTGCGTTGATGGCGAGACCCCTCCATCCCTACGCACAGTGTCACTCTATGTGTAAGAACACGCTTATCTCTATCTCAATTAAAAATATTAAAAAAGATGCAAACATCAGATCTAATAAATCTGTTGCACACATAGTACAAGTCACCCCTGTACATGACGGAATGTAGATTCGACATACGCTAGCACTCGCGTGAGAACTCACTGCTAACCGGAAATCGCCCCCTACTCTCATCTCGCTCACCTAGACATAAGTTCATCAGATCACCAAGCCAGTGTAAACCCTAATAACGTGATATCCTTCGCACTGTCGCCTATATACTTCCATAGTCGCCAGAACATGTCACTTCACCAACACCAACCCATCAGCTCTCCAGAGTTGCTCACTACTCACGCACTCCATCATCATAATCTCACTTCTGAGTATTCGTATGTCTCAGTTTGGGACTAGTAATCACATTCAGGGTATATAAGATAATATAGTCATGATACTTCCTTTTTGAATCTCACACTTTCAAATTTAATTCAGTGAATCGTACTTCCTCTCTTTATTCTCGTAACAGCTAACTCCTACTCTCGCCTAGTTCCAGTTAGACACACTCTTACCTCTTTCCTTGCTCTGCACACTTGTCCTCAACTCCATCGTACTGACCTTCCTACCGACACTGATGAGAGCAGCATAGCAACATGAGCCCAAACACCATACCCACACCCCGCTATCACTCTCATATTCTTCCAATAACAATGATGATTATCCCAGTCGCGCACCATAACACACCAGCTGCACAGGGTTACTCCCGTGTATTCGCTCCACAAGTGGCTATCCGATGTGTACTAGAACAGTACGTTCTAATATGCTCCAGCGGAGTGGCACACACTCGTATCCCATACCGACAGCCCCTCTGAGTAGAGGTTGATAACTGCGCTCTATTTCCCATCCTCACGAACCTAGAATTGACGCACGCAGAACCCCCCATGCATGCTAACATCGAGATAATTGTCAAGACACATAAGCATAATGTGATCCTATGAAGTAACATATGTATCCTGGAGACGCAACATCCATCCTTTACACCAAATCTGAGACAAACCATAGACCTTTACACTCTCCGGCCACATTCACAAGTGAGATGACAGTACACACTGCATCTAGAAACAACACCTTGTGCGCACCATTCTACACGCCGAAGTTTAATGTCCCCACCGACTCGCGCAAACTGGCACCTCTTGCTAGTCTAACCTTACCACCACAATAGATGGCACCGAACTCTGCAAACCACACGCATACAAATAAGCTTAACCTGTATTACCATGTAGTGCTCTCACACTACTGTTCAGAAGTGGTATTAAAGCTGCCACCCACATGATGTCACTTCCCCATCCCCCCTCACCCCGATCATCCATACGCCAGTCGTACACCCACCAGCCTTCTTGACACTAATGCTTGTGCACAGATCCCCGAATTTCATTTCTAGATAAGAGGATCCATCTCAACTTCGGTTGTTACACCGATACCCGTCGCAGATACCGTACCCTAGCTCCCCCCCCACAGACATCCTCTAGCTCTAGACACGCCGCTCAGAGAGACCCCCAGATCCCCCAGTGTCAGAACTGCGGATCAACATCGCCGGCCAGATAACATGCTGCCATATATAATAAGACCCCTAATCTAACTATGCTGAATATATAATAGATACAGCAGACCTGAGACTTGGCGAATCGCGACTGGACCCACCAGCTTTACCCCACTGCCCTATCAAGCCAACTCTCAACACAACGCTGTGAAACAAACGCCATGAGTAAAAAATTAGTCGTATCGCATTAATGACTGGCTCGCGTTAGTTATCTCTAGCCGCGCCAGCCACAGCACTCTGTCACCAATAAACTCTACTACAAGTGTGAGAGTATACTACTTCTTTGTAGTCTGTTTTGGAGGGTGTGGGTTGAGATTCCGCCGCATGGCGCAGTTCTGTGAGATTGCGAGAAAGATTGTACTGAAGGAGAATCCCCCACCCCGTATTCTCCTGCCCATGTATGATGTCAGTCTTATGCTCTAATAGACTAAGAGAGACGGTGCTGAGATCAAACAGGCGTCGACCTGTATCGAGATACTCTCACTGAACGCAGATACATGATACAGCACCTCTGTAGCTTCGAAGCCCCCATATAGCGAGACCCTCGGGTATTACATCATCCAGAGAACACATAAGGCTACCATGAGACGATATTGAGTTTGTATGATTACTGTGCCTACCTCTCTAGTTGTCCTTGTATCCCGATGTCCCGCCCCGCGAGACTCAGTAGCAGTTCATCTTCGCAACGACAGTAAATGTATGTGTGAGTGTGTCTCGAGAGGTTGTGTAAACCTGCCGCACACATCACGTATCCTCCTGCCTCGATGAAATCGGTCTGCACTAGTCTTCCGAATCAAGGGGGAAAAAATAGGTGCTCCAGAGCATGCCCAACGCGCGTTAAAACATCCCTCGCACAGGTGGACATGAATCGTGCCCGACCCCCGTTCCCCGACTGCTTCAGTCTGCACTGGCAAAATGCCCACCCCCCACCCCCCGAGGAAACCTACTGTACCAAAAAATATTCTATCAATTCCCCTGTGTGATTCCGCCCCTAAAACTGTTATCCCGCATTATTCATTCTGCTCGCGGTTTTTTCCAAAATCCGTCCGATAGCACTACTTGCTGATACCCCCATTCCCTCGTAATTCCCCTACTAAGGCTGAGGAGATTATCGCACCAAAATGGAGTTGACTGTATATACAGTGACATCCTTGGTCCTTAAAAACCAAACCAAACGCTTCCTAACCTCGCCCACCCCCTGGCTTATTTCCGGGCTTGTAACATCATTCCAGTGTATTTCACAATCGTTGTACTTTATGTTATCTGTTCTCAGGTACTACCTGTCACCCCATCCAAATTTGCGCATAATATCTGCTATCCAACCACAGCCCCGAAATAATCTCGATCGGCCTCCATCATCAGTCTTTCTGCTTAACTTACTACCTACTACCTACCCCCCCCACAATACCTACCCCTCCCGACGCTACCTACACACACATATCCCAGCAAAATTCTCTTTTTCTAATCCCTAGCAGCTAAAAACATATTTAAATCTCCGTCATAACATTGTTGGACTCTCGCCCCTCCTACCCCCCCCCAACCTTATTCCACTTGGACCCAGCAGCTTTACTTTAATTCAAGCTAAAACTTGCTCCTCTACGCAGTTGTCGGTAATTAGATCGCCCAGACCGAGACCACACGCCATCTGTCGTACTCCTAAAAAATAGGAGTAGCTTTCCCACCACCCCCCCCCCCCCCCGCTTACCCCCCCCCCCCCCCAGGTTTTATCCGCATCTCCCCTACTCGCGCCGCCCCCCCCCAAACCGTTTTCCGACTGTCTTGCCTTTCAACCCCGTTCCCCCCCACCCCCCTCCCCCCCGCACGCGGCCCGTTGTCAAGCTTTACTCCTCCCCGGTACCTGGAATCCCTGAAGTTAGAGCTCGCCTTTGCTCCACGGCCCTAATATGACGCCATAAAAAATCTACGGGCACATCAAAGTAATAGCCTATCAGACTACAGTGTTGTCTAGTATCTCCCCACTATACTCAGAATTCAAACCCACACCAGATAAACCTATGATGAAATCTATACAAAAATTTATAATGTAAAACTGTCTGTGAATAAACCCCACAGAGTCTCACTAGTACCACCACGACAACTCCTATTTGTTTTTGTACTTAATAGTCCATAGAAATCCATCGTTATGATATATATAAACCCAGAAAAGATATGTCAACTATCTCGTATAACGTTTATTAGTTATCACCTATAATATGTTTAGGAACACACGTTAATATTAACTAGAAGACATAACCAATAATTTTCGTGTGCTCAACTAAATTTTTAAAAAAAAAAAAAAAAATATACGATTAACCGCCGTGTGCAAAAATTTATAATATATACCATCTATATAAATGATCCTCTCACTGATGTTATATTTTGCCATGTAAAATTGATATCCCCACAGTAAAATTATATACTCAGTTAAAGTCTAAAAATAAAAACTAGACCGAAAATAATTACTAAACATAATAAAAAATAAAGAATGTAAACCTATCCTGACAAAAAACTGTGTAAAACTCTCCTCGAAAAAAAAAAATAAACACCTCTTCCCTGTAGTACATAAACAATCCCATTGACTGAAATAAGGATCAAAAACAAAAAAACAACACAGAGATAAATCTAAAAACTGTCAGAAAACCAACTAACACAAAGCAGATAACGATCATCAAAGACTAAAAAAAAAAAAAAAACCCACTGACTCAATCGTGTGTGTCATGTGTGTGTGTGTGAACGTGTAATGATATCTCAGACTGAACCAGTCATAAGTGAACAAAGTCATGCTCTCTCGATCACCCAGTCTTACTCACACCAATTAAGACATCCCCTGTCCATATTTGATCCCTCTGACCACGATACTCACCCACTCACCTCACATAGAACCCCCACTGTCTTGTAGCTCATCTTCCTCATAAGATCTCTGGACTCAACCAACCTAAAACCATCCTCAAGATAGTGTATCTACTAATGACCGAAGATTATATACTCCCTCTCACACACTATTCTGCTCGAGTGCGACACCATGTACCTGTGTATGAATTCCTCAACACAGAGCCCCCGACTCCTGTACTGTAGATTCACTAGACTGTACACTATGAGACCACCATACCTCCTCCATACAGTGCCACCGGCCCAGAGTCACCATCCTCTAATCACACAACAGATCCGCACCATGAAGTCTGAGTCTCCTCTTATACTGTGTCCACCCCCCCCCCCTCACGTGCTTGATCGCTACTCAACATCCATCTCCAGACGTGTCTGACGTCATAAGCAAGGCTGTACACCACAACCTACCACCACCCACCCTTCCACCTTCTCTCATTCCTCTTAAATACTCCCCCCCTACCATTCAATACACCAACACCAACCCCGCCACAACCCAACACACCCCAAACCCCCGTAACAATCCCCCGCCTCCCCTAAAATGGAATTCCTCCTTTGACACACAGTTGGCCATACTGAAACAGCATGAAAAATCACCCCACCCCAGGGACGAACATACAATCCAGCCAAAAATCTCAGTACAAAGTACACGGAAGCAACAACCAGCGACGCCACCCCTACTCCAACAAGATTAACGGTCGTAGGCTATCCCCCTTAATTATTCCTCTAACCCCACTCGCTCGTCCCCTGCCTCCCCCATTACGCGGCTCGCCCCCCGCGCCCCCGCCGTCGACTCCGGCCCCCCCTCTCCCTCACCCCCCGATCCACCCGCCGCGCTGAGCACTTCCCCGACCCCGTGGCCGCCCCCTCTCACCCACCTCTCGATAGATTCGGGCCAGCCCAGTAGCCGGACCCATCATGGGTCACCCCACCACCCCCTCCCCCCCCCACCCTGCCACTCACCTCAGCCACCCCCGCGCAGAGCCCTGAGTCCCCGCCTCGAGCCCCCAGGACCCCATTACTCCCATTTAAAAACCCACTGCCGAATGGTGTTTTGTTTCTGTGGTGACCCATAAATCCCCTCCACTGTCCCCCCTCCCCCTTCCAGACTTTGCACCAACCTTTCCATGCAACCCCCCTATCCCCCCACATGTTCCCCCCCTACCCCCTCTCCCCCTGCCTCCTTTTAACCCTCTCCCCCACGAACACCCTTCTCCGCCCCGGCCCTTCTAACTCACCGATTTCCCGCTCCTTTTGTAATCTCCCCCCAAAATCCCCAGCACACCGGCCCCATCCTACCCCCCCCTCATCCCACTCAATGATTCCCGAGCTTCCCTTATTCCTCCCCCCCTTTCTTTTCCTTCTCAAAAATAACACTTTAGGAAACACACAGAAGCCGACCCTAACCCCAAACCATGCAACCGCCCCCCGCGACTTTTGCAAAAAAAACACCAAAAAAAAAAAAAAAAAAAAAAAAAAAAAAAAAAAAAAAAAAAAAAAAAAAAAACTAAAAATAAAAAATACAACACCCAAATATACAAAAAACAATACAAAGCAACCTACCCAAATATTTAAATACCAACAACAAAAAAAAAAAAAAAAAAAAAAAAAAAAAAAAAAAAAAAAAAAAAAAAAACTTTTTTAGGGGAGAATGTGGAAAAAAAAAAAAAAAAAAAAGAAAAAAAAAAAAAAAAAAACAAAAAAAAAATAAAGTCAACAACAGCCAACCCAAAAGAAAAAAAAAAAAAAAATAAAAGTGCCCCAACCCCAAACAAATACCTCCATAAAATCCGGAAAAAACTCATAAAAAATGCTAAAAAAATAAAAAAAAACAAAAAAAAAAAAAAAACCCCCGGCATCTCGCCCTCCCCCCCCATAAAAAAAATCCCCCAAACCCGCCCCCACGCCCCCCAACCCACCCCACCCCCGCACAACCCCCCCCCCCCCCCCCCCAACCCGAATACTGTGGGCCTACCCCCCCAAAAAACCCCCCCCCCAAACCAACCTACCCCCCAACCCGAAAAAAAAAACCACCCACCAAAACCCAAAGAAAAACCAACCCAAAAAAAAGAAACTACAAACGCCACACACACCCCCCCGAAACACCCGATAACACCCATCCCCCGAATGCTGTCCAGTCCCTGCCACCTCCCCACCAAATCAAAAACCCCCCTCCCCCCCATATACCGCCGGCCCCCTACCACCCTCCAAAAAAATTGCCCCCCCCCTGGGTGTGAGCTAGTGATCTTGTATTTGTAGGAAACCCCAAAAATGAAAGTAGAAACAACCAAATAAAAATATGGCACCTCTCGGTCTGGCGGGACGACGGGAAGATCGTATGTGGTGACGACCAACAGATATCCTAGGCATAGCAATAACAGATGTATGTCACATTACCTGTGCCGTGAAGACATCCCCTAATACGCTCCCCACATGAATATAGATTTTTGTCGTTCCACTGTCCCAACTCTCTCTCTACCCACTTGTCTGGTTCTTGTTATCAGTTTTCCATTGATGACTTTGTCATACCATTTCAATTCTTCTATTCTACGCAAGCAACCATTTTTGATTGTCTGTACCTTATTGGTTGTTGTTTTTTCTCCATGTTTCAGCCATACCATAAGACTGACTTGATATTTCAGTTGAAGATTCTAATTTTTGTGTTGGACTGGATTTCTCTTGATCTCCATGTGTTTCTAAATGCAATAGAAGATCCTCTTGCGTTATTGTGACGATATTGTCTCCCCTGCTCCGCAGTGGTGATCAAACAATGGCCCAACTTAGAGTATAATGTTGAGGGTATTCAAAGGTATCTACTTTCGCTCAAGATTACTCTTGGTGGTGATATAATAGAAAAATGATGCTTCTACTTTAGGGTGCCTTTTAAAGAAAAGCAAGCATAACAAATGAGATCCTCTAAGCTGCCATGAACTTGTTATTCTCCCGCCCATTCTGAGCCCCCAGCTGAAGGAAATTTAGCTAAATCTTAATCTAATAGCTCTGTCCGATTATGTATTTAGAACAGTACATGTCGTACGGATACAGACATACACTACACTCAGTTGTGATTAATCCACCTATAGCTTTACAGTTACAGATAAACAGATTTAATAATCACTTACAGTGTAACAGTGTAAAATAAATAAAGTGGTTTATTAAAATAGAAGCGATGCTATTTGTCACCATCAGATGATTTACACTGTGGTGGAAACTATGGACAATTTTGAAATGTTCGTTTATTGCGCTGTGATGGTACTTAGCTTCCGGTGTGGGATCGGTTGACGTTTACTTCAGCCGCTGTTGATTCCCACAGTTACATTGGGCTGTAAAAAAGATCCTGTTACACGCCCACTGAAGCATATTGGGAATATGGAGTTAGGCCCATATTTTCTCGACCATCGGCATACTAGGGGTGATGTGGTCATTATCACGCCGGCCGCCTTAACCTTCCCAGAAGTTGCCCTGGTATCTAAATTGAATACAAAAATAAAAAATAAAATGACACTAAATACCCCTAATATAACCAAATTTCAGGTTGAACAGGGTAGACCAAGATGGAACGAGAGGAGGCAACAACGGCCAGCTGTTAAGTGCCCGCTGTCTACCCATCACCTCAGCAAAACAACAACAACAGCAACCCTGGTACATAATTGGCGCTGGGTCGACCCAGGAGCCGTTTGCGGCCTAAAAAAATCCCACCTCATCTGGGGATCGAACCATGGACCACTGAGCTAGGAAGCCAGTGCACTAACCACTATGCTGCCGCGGCTCCCGCATTGGGCTGTACTTCTCTTCAATAGCCAAGTCTGGTGGCTGTAGCACGTCTCATGCATTAAGGCTGAGGTAACTATACGGGTTGCCAAGCTTCCTCAGACCTGCTGGTGTCTAGCGTCGACTGCTGGCAACTTGTACCACAAACTGAAAGGAGAAAAATGTATCTGCTAAGTATTGGGTCTCCTGGCATAGTCATCAGGCAACCTCCGCTTCCATCCACCACTTTATTTCCTCAGACTTTTTACCCTCCTGAGCGTTTATTTTAACCCCAGTGAGTCGGATGAAAGTGTTTTTGGACAGCTGAAGATGACAGTATATATATATATATATATATATATATATATATATATATATATATATATATATATATATATATATATATATATATATATATATATATTGTGGTGAAGTGGGATGTTATAAATATTTATAGGGGACTTAGTGTACTGACTGAGATCAGCTGTGAAGGTATCTATATCTATTAAGAGTAGTGTATTATAGATAACCTTACTTGCTACCACATATATATATCTATCTCAGTCAGAATTATTCTGGAATAGTGTGATGACTACGTTATGTGTCTAGGGTATGTGTATGATGAAGTGTAAGTCACAACAACAGACAGATAAACAATTTAATTTAATCCACTACTCTTGACAACACTGTGACACTCACATACATATAACACTCTATAAAAATATCTTAAGGAGTCACTGATAACTTTTCAAATAACAATATGTATTCATTGTTGTCATAAAGGTATATGTGTCCTGATTCAAATACAAAGGAACCAGGAATCACAATCAATTTTAATTACAAGTATATGTACAGACTTTATCAATATGAATATTGTAGTGACATATATTATTAAAAATATCCTATATGTGTCAGTTGTGTAGTAGTAAAATGAGGTAATACTGGTTTTGTTTTGTTCAAGCTCTGTTGGTATTTGTCATCATGACTTCAATAGTTTGTCTTTAGGGACTAGTATTGGAGATGTTCTCAGTTCCTGATATTAAGACAATTAAATTCCCCTCTGAATGTTATTTTTACAAAGTCATTTCAAGATGAGGGGACATAATGTTGAGCTCAGCTGGCCAAATCAGCTTATCTTGCGTGATGGCGGCAGGAAAAGACTCTTCTGCTCGAATTCTCCCCTGGGCTCTGGAGACACCTCACTGATAGCTAGATGGACCAAGGAGTATGCTGTCCGACTCTGGATTCAGCACAGCTCTAACCAGGTGCTGCTCAATACCATCAAGACCACGGTCCCTGAAAACAAGAAGGATGTACCTTCTACTTCATAACTAATTTATACTTTCTTTTTACACTGAGCACAATACATCACAAACATTGAGTTCAGAGCGTTAGGCCAACTGTCAGCTTCATCTGAAATACTTTATACCAGTATTTACCTCCTTAATGGTTACCACGCCTCTGCACTTCCAGCATTATTTCTGTCTAATCAATAATCTAGGTGTCAGTGTACTGTTTGGCCATTCCATGCAGTTTTACTTTCCTCCGACACCTTCTGTTCAGGCGGGAGCATTATAGGCTTTACATCATGTTTGCCACTGAACTACACATATATATACAGGCATAAATTAACAATTCACATTCAATTTTCATTACAAGATACTGAATGGTTTAAGCTTACCACAATTCATAGAATAAACACAGATACGTTGATTAGCAATGAATTCTGGCACAAATTCCCATCTGCTTATGTTCCAGGCTTTTATTTAGCAAAATATGAGCTGGCTTCAACGCACTGTGGCTTTATCAAGCTTATTTGCACTAGTGGTCTCGAACTAACGCTCCTAAGTGAGTATATCAGCGAGTCTAGCCAATGGAGCCACGTTTCGACAAGTGTTTGAAAAAATGTTACCTTTTCACGTCTCCCCTAACAACGAAAGATAGTATTTATAGCCCGACCAATCGTGGTTAGTCTTTCATTTGTTGCGCTCCAATCAATTTGGAGTTTACATGGTAGGCTATTTCTGTAACGTAAGGTTTTTGTTCAAACACGTTATATAAAAAAATTTTATGAGCAGAAATGATTTTATGTTGTCAGGCATCCCCACTATTTTATTTTGGTTATAATTTATTAATTCCTGGACTATTTGCGTAACGTTTTACATATTCTTTGTCAGCAAGCCCTAAGGAACCCAAATATCCAAATTTAAAAGAGCTACGTGGCTGCGTTCAAAATATGCAATTCCTTCTACCTCCTGTTTCGAAGATGTGCTGTCTGGGTACTGTAATGTTTTCAAACGTAAACCCATCTATTGTTATCTTTCCTAATAAGCGTTTTTTATGATTTTAAAACCTAACTCTGGGAAGGGTAGTGTATTTTATCACTGTTCGTCCAAAAAAGTTAGTGCATGTAGTCTTACACGCGTGATGGCAGCATTTGTGTATCGCGCGACGCGTGTTTAGTGTTCGGCTTTCTGCCTCTCCCTTCTCGCTATCCTTTAGTCCATCTGTCTTTTGTTTTTGGTAACATAGTGTAGAAAAAGACATGAATGGAATTTAAAATTTAGGTCAACTTGCATATTTCAAGGTTTTTCTTAGAAAGGCAGCACATTTTATTGTGTGTGTGGGAAACGCGTGTATGTTGCAGAAGGCCTTTAATATCAACGTGAAAGCGTTACAATTTGCAGACGAAGCAGAAAACAAGGGGGATTTCGAGTACCTTCTTTGTGACAGCACTGTTATTTTACCATTGCTCTTTTCTTTATTAATTTTATTTGTTAGGCTTCATATTTACCTAATAATTTATATATGTGGATTAGAATATTCCACGACACCTCCCCTCTTAAAACAGACATTATATGTCAGTCCTTTATTCTATATACACATAGAGAAATTTATTATTATTTCTGGGGTTTACGGTGATTCTCATCACACGGATGACGGCTTAAAAAATCCGCTCCCAAATTGGTTTTTCCAGATATATACTCAATGCTAAAATTATATGGAGCCAAAAGTAAAGACCATCGGAGTAACCTGGAGTTCTCATGCCTAGCCTGTGCTAGAAACGATAAAGGTTTGTGGTCTGTTTGCAACTTAAATGCCTTCCCATATAGATAAATATTGAATTTCTTTATCGCCCATATTACTGCAAGACATTCTTTTTCGCTAGTTGAGTAGTTGATTTCAGCTTTATTCAACTTTCTGCTAGCATATGCCACTGGGCTTAATTCCCCATCCAATGCATCTGATTTCTGCAGTAGAGTTGCACCTAACCCAATATTACTTGCATCCGTCCTTACTATGAATTCTTGACTTAAGTCAGGTAATTTCAAAATGGGTTTACTTGTGAGCTTTTCCTTCAATTCTTGGTAAGTCATTTCACATTGTGGTGTCCATGTAATGCGATCTGGATGTCCTTTACGTGTCAATTCAGTTAACGGTGCACATATGGAATTAAAGTTTTTGATATACTTCTGGTAGAAACCACATAATGAGACAAAGGATCTCACGCCCTTCTTGGTTTGTGGTCTCGGGGCTTTCTGTAGTTTCTCTAAATTCTTTGGGTCAGGGGTCATGTTTCCCTGATAAACTGTGTGTCCCAAAAATTCCAATTCTTTACATCCAACGCAACATTTGGTTGGTCGGGCTGTTAAATTTGCCTCCCTAAGTCGATCAAACAGCATGTTCAGAGAGTCAATGTGTTCCTCAAATGTTTCTGTTGCTATAAGGATATTATCCATAAAATTTGTTATACAGGGATTATTCAGAGGATCCAATAATTTTCTCATCATTCTAGAGAAGACACTAGGCGCATTCTTCAATCCAAATGGCAATCTATTAAACTCATAGTGTCCTTCTGAGGTACTAAAAGCTAGGTATGGTCTAACCTCAGGCTTTACTGGAATCTGATAGTATCCTTTACTCAGATCCACTTTTGAGAAATATTTAGCTTTATTTAGTCTGGCAAACAGCTGATTTGTATCCGGCAATGGATCCACCTGTCCTTCTGTAATAGCATTCAGTCTCCTGTAATCTATACAGAGTCTATGTTCTCCAGAGGGCTTCCGTAAGAGTACAACACCGGAACTATACGAAGACTCACTGTGCGAAATAATTCCTTCCTTCAATAGATAGTCTATCTCTTCCTTCAAAGCTTTCTCCTTAGCAAACGGAATCGAATATGGTTTCATACAGACAGGTGTGGAGTCTATTAGTTTCATATCATATTCCAATAGGTTTGTATGTCCTGGTCGGTCTGTTAACACCTCTGCATGATTATTTAGAACCTGTTGCACTCTCTCTTTCTGAGTTTTCGTTAAATGTGTACTGATTTTCACCTGTGCTGCTGTCTCACAGGGGTGTAATGGATATTCAAATGATGAAAGTGGTTCCTTTTTCATCTCCATGGCGATGGACAAGGTCAACAAGTGTGTCTCCTCCTGATGTTCTCTTTCCAAATATTTCTTCAGGAGATTCACATGATAGATTTTTTTCTTTCCCCTTCTTATCTATCTTATAATTTGTTCTAGACACCTTCTCTAGAACTGTATATGGACCCTGCCATCCAATTTGTAACTTATTCTGACTCCCGGGCAAAAGAAGCAGTACTTTCTCTCCCACAGTCAAATTTCTGTCTTTCGCCTTCCTGTTATAATAGGCAGCATGTTTCTTCCTGGCTTGTTTCAAATTTTCATTGGCAAGTTTCCAGCCAGTTTTTAACCGAGTGGTCAGCTCATTCACATATTGGTATGAAGATGTAATGTTTTCCTCTGCCTTTTCATCAGTCCACGTTCTTAACATAGCTACATATGGACCTTTAATTGTGTGGACCTATTTGTCCATGCACCGGTATGGTCTCTTCCACTCGAAGCTTTATAGTGATGATTTTTCCTCCCAGAATTATCATTCACAAAACGACCGCTACCAATTTTTCTTTTGGGGCTTTCTCCCCACTTAAGATTCTTGATGAGAGATTTCCTCTCTACATCCTCTTCCTCCAGTTTGTTTAAGTCCGATTGAGGGATTGTCGGCTTATCCTGGGGTAAGACATCTTTTGCACTCTCCGCATAGTGGCCATTGTAAAACAGTTAAGTGAAGCTTGTCCGTGAAAAGGGGCTTCCCATTCCATTTGGTCCACTTTATCAAATCTATTTTTCTTTTTATTATCAGGCCTAATTTTGCCCCGTGGCGTGTCCAGGTCCTGATCCATGTTCCCACTTGTGGGTGTTCCCTCATGTGCTATGCTACACCTTTCTACAAAATTCTCAATGTCCCATCTTGCTTTGGGCCAATAATAATTGTGAGCCACCTTTTGAATGATGGTACCTATCTTCTCATGGTCCCCATCTGGTTTCACATGTATGCTCCTTATTAATTCTGTCCTATATCTTTTTGGAAGAACCAGCTGTCCGTGACCATGGGATCTAGTTCCGGCCTTCCTATACATCAACTTGTTTTTCATGTAAAAATCTCCCTTGCCTGGAGTTGTATGACAAGTTGACAATTTTCTGAAACAAGGCTTGAGTGTTTTATCCCCAGCCTGTGCCTTCCTCATCTCTTCTGGAGTGGTATCTAACATAATATCCTCCTCCTGTCTTGAGGTCGACCTGACCTGAAGGGTTGCCATATACACAGGTTTCCTTCTACAATGGTCAGTGTCATGATTGTTCATCTTACAATTTTTACACCACCTTTTTCCTTGGTTGAAAGATTTTCTTTCATCATATTTCCTTTCATCGAATTGTGGGAATTTATTTTTATTTTCATACCGTGGCCTATCAAATTGGTGCTTACCTTTATTTTGATCCTTAGGATCAAATTTATTAAAGTTCTGTGGTGCCCTAAAGTTGTCCACCTGTTTCTTTTTATTACCTGTTACCTCTGCTTGAGCTGCTTGATACCTTTCAGCAACATTTAGCAACTCACCCAGCCTCTCTGCACCTTGTTCCATGAGAAACTTTCTCAGGTCTGGAGCCATGGACTCTCTTAATTGCTCTATAAGGACCATTTCCTTAAGATCTTGGGTTTTCCCCAGAGAAGTCCATTTCTCCAAGTATGTCTCTATTCGTGCAGAGAACTGGTGATAGGTTTCACCTGACAGTAGTTTAGCATTCCTAAATTTTTTCCTATAAAATTCTGCATTCTTTTCATACCTTAACAAAAGAGCCTGCTTTAGCATGTCATAATTTTCCTGATCACCTCTGCTCATTTTTGCAAAAACTTCATAAGCTGCCCCACGAAGTCCCTGAGATAACTTTAAGCTCCACCTTTCTCTCTCTAACCCATACGTGGTAGCTAATAGTTCATACCTATTTAGGTAGCTCTCTATATCATCGTCTTTCTCAACAAAATGATCTAAATGAAAATTCATAGCTGAGGTTGAGGCTCCTTGGCTAGCAGTGGCATCAGAGGCAAAGGGACTGGCACCATTTTCAGGAGCATGGCCCTGAAACTCAAATTCCCTGAGTCGTAACTCATGTTCCCTTTGTAATCTTTTATCTTCTGCTTCCCTTTCTGCAGCTAATTTTCTTTCTTCTGCTTCCCTTTCTGCAGCTAATTTTCTTTCTTCTGCTTCCCTTTCTGCAGCTAATTTCTTGTCTTCTCTTTCTGCAGTCAATCTTCTTTCTTCTGCTTCCAATTTCTTAGCCTCAGCCTCAATCTGCAACCTCTTAGTCTCAGCCTCAGCCTCAAATTGCAACCTCTTAGTCTCAGCCTCTAACTTTCTTTCGGCCTCTTTTTCTAATCTTCTTTCTTCGCGTTCAATAAATTTGTCACATTCCGTGGTGACATAGGCAACCATAACTTGCCCATCTAATCCTAACTCTTTTGCAGTCTGAACAGCAGCAGATCGAAACTTGGCCAGGTCCGCCATTGTCTATCAGGTAAATTTCTACAATGTCTAACCAACAATTTAATCTCTAAATATATCTAATGGACAACACAGGCACCGTGAGCTCAACCTTATTTAATTCCACCCAAGGATACCTTTTAATTCTTATATTCCCTGAAGTGAATTACCCCCAATATTTTTAATAGGGAAAGATTCAAAATCCCAAGAGCGAGACCCCAATATATGTGGTGAAGTGGGATGTTATAAATATTTATAGGGGACTTAGTGTACTGACTGAGATCAGCTGTGAAGGTATCTATATCTATTAAGAGTAGTGTATTATAGATAACCTTACTTGCTGCCACATATATATATCTATCTCAGTCAGAATTATTCTGGAATAGTGTGATGACTACGTTATGTGTCTAGGGTATGTGTATGATGAAGTGTAAGTCACAACAACAGACAGATAAACAATTTAATTTAATCCACTACTCTTGACAACACTGTGACACTCACATACATATAACACTCTATGAAAATATCTTAAGGAGTCACTGATAACTTTTCAAATAACAATATGTATTCATTGTTGTCATAAAGGTATATGTGTCCTGATTCAAATACAAAGGAACCAGGAATCACAATCAATTTTAATTACAAGTATATGTACAGACTTTATCAATATGAATATTGTAGTGACATATATTATTAAAAATATCCTATGTGTGTCAGTTGTGTAGTAGTAATATGAGGTAATACTGGTTTTGTTTTGTTCAAGCTCTGTTGGTATTTGTCATCATGACTTCAATAGTTTGTCTTTTGGGACTAGTATTAGAGATGTTCTCAGTTCCTGATATTAAGACAATTAAATTCCCCTCTGAATGTTATTTTTACAAAGTCATTTCAAGATGAGGGGACATAATGTTGAGCTCAGCTGGCCAAATCAGCTTATCTTGCGTGATGGCGGCAGGAAAAGACTCTCTGCTCGAATTCTCCCCTGGGCTCTGGAGACACCTCACTGATAGCTAGATGGACCAAGGAGTATGCTGTCCGACTCTGGATTCAGCACAGCTCTAACCAGGTGCTGCTCAATACCATCAAGACCACGGTCCCTGAAAACAAGAAGGATGTACCTTCTACTTCATAACTAATTTATACTTTCTTTTTACACTGAGCACAATACATCACAAACATTGAGTTCAGAGCGTTAGGCCAACTGTCAGCTTCATCTGAAATACTTTATACCAGTATTTACCTCCTTAATGGTTACCACGCCTCTGCACTTCCAGCATTATTTCTGTCTAATCAATAATCTAGGTGTCAGTGTACTGTTTGGCCATTCCATGCAGTTTTACTTTCCTCCGACACCTTCTGTTCAGGCGGGAGCATTATAGGTTTTACATCATGTTTGCTACTGAACTACACATATATACAGGCATAAATTAACAATTCACATTCAATTTTCATTACAAGATACTGAATGGTTTAAGCTTACCACAATTCATAGAATAAACACAGATACGTTGATTAGCAATGAATTCTGGCACATTTACTGGCACAAATTCCCATCTGCTTATGTTCCAGGCTTTTATTTAGCAAAATATGAGCTGGCTTCAACGCACTGTGGCTTTATCAAGCTTATTTGCACTAGTGGTCTCGAACTAACGCTCCTAAGTGAGTATATCAGCGAGTCTAGCCAATGGAGCCACGTTTCGACAAGTGTTTGAAAAAATGTTACCTTTTCACGTCTCCCCTAACAACGAAAGATAGTATTTATAGCCCGACCAATCGTGGTTAGTCTTTCATTTGTTGCGCTCCAATCAATTTGGAGTTTACATGGTAGGCTATTTCTGTAACGTAAGGTTTTGTTCAAACACGTTATAAAAAAATTTTATGAGCAGAAATGATTTTATGTTGTCAGGCATCCCCACTATTTTATTTTGGTTATAATTTATTAATTCCTGGACTATTTGCGTAACGTTTTACATATTCTTTGTCAGCAAGCCCTAAGGAACCCAAATATCCAAATTTAAAAGAGCTACGTGGCTGCGTTCAAAATATGCAATTCCTTCTACCTCCTGTTTCGAAGATGTGCTGTCTGGGTACTGTAATGTTTTCAAACGTAAACCCATCTATTGTTATCTTTCCTAATAAGCGTTTTTTTATGATTTTAAAACCTAACTCTGGGAAGGGTAGTGTATTTTATCACTGTTCGTCCAAAAAAGTTAGTGCATGTAGTCTTACACGCGTGATGGCAGCATTTGTGTATCGCGCGACGCGTGTTTAGTGTTCGGCTTTCTGCCTCTCCCTTCTCGCTATCCTTTAGTCCATCTGTCTTTTGTTTTTGGTAACATAGTGTAGAAAAAGACATGAATGGAATTTAAAATTTAGGTCAACTTGCATATTTCAAGGTTTTTCTTAGAAAGGCAGCACATTTTATTGTGTGTTTGGGAAACGCGTTTATGTTGCAGAAGGCCTTTAATATCAACGTGAAAGCGTTACAATTTGCAGACGAAGCAGAAAACAAGGGGGATTTCGAGTACCTTCTTTGTGACAGCACTGTTATTTTACCATTGCTCTTTTCTTTATTAATTTTATTTGTTAGGCTTCATATTTACCTAATAATTTATATATGTGGATTAGAATATTCCACGACATATATATATATATATATATATATATATATATATATATATATATATATATATATATATATATACATATATATATATATATATATACATATACATATATATACATATACATACATACATACATACATACATACATACATACATACATACATACATACATACATACATACATACATACATACATACATACATATACATACATATACATACATATACATACATATACATACATACATACATACATACATACATACATACATATACATACATATACATACATATATATATGTGTGTGAAATTTACTAAAGTGCTTGTATAATAAATATGTACACCATGGTATCATCATCTACTCTCTGCTCTCTATGGAATATGGGGCGACATCTGCTGTTGGTTCCTTGTGATGAAACCCGCACATGAAGCATTCACCAGCTCTTGTAGCGTTGGTTCATGTATCAAGTTTTTTGCAGCGATGATGTTGCCAGCTTCATATGCCACAGTACATCCACAAGCAAATTATACATTCTTCTTCTTTGATCCTTACCCGCCGACCTTCAAAGCAGTCAGTGGCCATTACGCCTGGTGGCGTCTGTAGGGCAACAACAAATTGATTCCACTTTGCTCGGTCGGTGGCCATCCTACGTACAGTGCCCCAACTCTGGTAAAATTATACATGCCAAAATGCAAATATAAAATGATAAAAGGTTTTATTACAACTTACACCGATTTTGTTTTTCAGGCAAGCACATACTTTTTGCACAAGAAGCGCCCGAATATTGTTGGGCAACTAAGATGCCGTACCTTTCAGGTGAGTTAGATGGCTGGGTGCACTTGAAGCTAGATCCTAGAACTTAAGGCGCAAAGTGATGTATCTGGGGTTACTCTTTTCTAATCTTAGAATTCACGTCCAGTCCTATGGCCTGTCCTATATCTTGGGTCCATATATTTCGTGTTCCTTGCTGTCTATGATGTCTTCTTGGCGAAATTGGAAGCCAGTGAAGTAGTTTTAAATGCTGTAAAATATAAGCGACATTTTCGCCTACACCTTGGTTGCTACTTAGAGGAGAAGTCCAATCATGAGCAGTCTATCTTAGCATCTCATACTCCAAATCAATTGCGAATAAGTATCTGATTTTAATAGAGGCCCCCTACTATTCTCAGTTAGAACATTACTGTATGTCAACATAAGATATTGCCCTGTACATGTGATTTTCAAACTACATAACCATATACTGTCATGCTTCTTCCGTTTCACATGTACTCACTACTTCACGGATCTAACATTATAATCTCAAGGATGTTACTTTCTGCTAGTTGATTATCACAATAAATGTATCTGCCGGAAGTATTACATCTCTGCCCGTGTCTTAATCTTTACCAAGATTGTTATCCTCCTACGTTCCAGTGAGATTGACCGTGTATTTTGGAACGTCATGTTTGCAAACTAACAACTTATCATGGGACAACATGGTTTCGTGTATCTGCCCAGCCAAAAAAATCTGAGTTAACATTAGGAATGTCCCTCAGTGTAGACCCTTATTCCGTCTGGAGCTGACGATAAGCGAAAAGTCAATGTGGCAAGTTCGCTAAGCGTCGCCGATATTGTTATTGTTGTTCAGAATCAACATCATTGCACTCCGGGCAAACCCGTAGGTGCTCAGTTTCCCTCAGCAAACGTCGAAGGGTATAAATGCTAATTGTTCCTGTTGCGCGCTGGTTGTACTGTATATATGCCGGATGCATCCTCTCAAACTTTCATCACTGCCAGTCTTACGCATAATGTCAAACTCGAGCAATCTTAGCCTTGGTGATTTATCGACAGCAGTGTCATTCTCTAATAAGCAATCATTAATTGTCCTCAGTATTTCTCCTATTGTCCATATCGAATGCACCTACTATAGGTGTTCATGAAGCTAGTCTATCAGCTCTTTCATTGCCGCGTACCCCTGCATGACCAGGGCAGAAGATCCACACCAGTTCTTGAAGATTCGAGGATTCTATGGAGGTTTTCCATTTATGCAGTAGCCATCAATTTTGGATCTTCCGAAGCATGGAATGAGAGTCTGACACAATAACTGCCCTTGTTAATGAAGTTACAGATAACCATCTTAAAGCTGCAGTAGCTGCCTCTACCTCCATTTTCATGCTGGAGGTTGTTGTCATGGAAGCCCCGCTTTGTTCAGCAACGATCTTGCCCTTAACTCTAGCAGAGAAGTCCCATCCCGATTTCTCACCACGGACTACAGATCCAGTAAATTAATATTAGACAAACATAAAGGTATGTTTTCAGGCACTCGTAAGAAATAAAGAAGTAGAACACTAGACAACAGAAAAACAACAGACGTGAGTGGATTACCCAGGGTTCGAACCCCGTACCTTTCGTACGACAACACCGCCTAGCTATACAAGCGAATCACACTATCCTCTCGGCCAGCTAGGCATCCCCCCAAAAAGATGCTTTACTGACCGGTCATTAGTGCGAAACACAAGACAACACCGGAAGTTTACAATGGGCACTTCAGCCTATTAATGACGCAATCACTTCTGTTGTTCCCCTATTCTACAGTACGTGTCAGTCCACACAAGACAAAGACCTTAATACTGTGTCCAGTAAATGATAGAAGACTTAAGAACAGTAGTATAGAACAGAGGGTAGGTTTCTGGTATTGTATAAACATTAATGACACATAAGGAAGGGAAACCCGAGGCCTGTAAACAGTAAATTAATATTAGACAGACATAAAGGTATGTTTTCAGGCACTCGTAAGAAATAAAGAAGTAGAACACTAGACAACAGAAAAACAACAGGCGTGAGTGGCTTACCCAGGGTTCGAACCCCGTACCTTCCGTACGATCAATCAATGTACACAATGGCATCAACATCCCTGGCATTATCATTTATCAACTTATCAATTTCCAGCTCTGCTTTCCCATTGCTCCTAGCTCTGCACTCTCTGCCAAGGCTGATGATGACCTGATGGTAGGTCGTCATGTTCTCACCTGACTTACTGCACTCTTCCCCCTTGAATATATTTTCAACTGTGGTTTTTTATTTTAATAAAGTATCCAATTCAACCCTGGATGTGCTATAATTAGGACATATGGTGTACTAATTCAAGAAAATAAAATCATATTTCCAATACCTAAATATAGTACCCTCTTCCCCCCTCTACTCAGTCCAAATAGAATTTAAAAAATGTAAGGTAAAGGATCCTTTTTTTTTCTTTTTTTTTAAACCAGCGGCACTCGAGCTTTGCAGCTCTTTTGGCCCAATGACATGTCATTGCGAGGCTGGGGGGTCAGTGGACTTTCCTTCCAACCCGGTCAGTTAAACGCCCATTAAGGCATATTGGGAATATAGTGTTAGGCCCATGTTTTCTTGACCATCAGCACACTAGGGGTGTTGTGGTCAGCATCACGCCGGCCGCCTTACCTTCCCAGAATTGCTCTGGTACCCATTTCATGAGGCTGGGTCGACCCCTGAGCCCTTTGTGGTCTACAAAATCCCACCTCAACTGGGGATTGAACCATGGACCAGCGAGCTAGGAAGCCAGTGCACTAACCACTGCGCTACCGAGGCTCACCAAACAGAGTAAATCAAAACTAAATTTGTGTCAATGTTTTTTATGTGTGACATCCACTTTCCAAGAAACGTACAAACAATAAAAAATAAAAACAAACGAATTAAAAATACAAACGAACAAACAAACTAAAATGAAGTTTCTCATAACTGCCCTGTTGTTAACCAGGTGAAACGGGGTGAGAAAGCCCGGGGGTGTCCGAGATTACATCAAATCGACCAATTATCTGCTATCGGCTATACAAGGATCCCATCAGACTACCCATTTTCCTCAAACCATCATTGATCCTTATATATTAATTTTAGTTCTTGTTATAAACTGTTTTACTATATTGTGCAATTCTCTATGTCTATCTATTCTCATCACCTGTTCCACATTTATGGATGAATTGCATCCTGTAAATAATCGAATATTGGTCTTTTCCGTTGTTCTTCTTCCTACAGTATATTATTTTTTTCTAGAAACACTGCATAGTAAGGTTCTTATATTCTAAAATAGCCCATTCCTAGTTGCAGTCTAAGAAGTTTCTTATTGCTAGGAATTTTTAGTTATGTGATGTCACGGGATTTGCCTTCCCTTTGCTCTGCAGTAAGGGTCCTCCAGTGGCCAAAACTCAAGAGTATCTAAAATGGGTCTTCAAATGTGACTACCTTCGCATAAGATTACTCTTGGCAGAGTTATAGAAAGAATGATAATGATGAGGCTTCTATCTCAAGGGTGTTTTCACAAGATAATTCAGAAGTCAAGAACAATGCTGCAAAGGGCAGACCACTATTAACTTATATCTGATCCGTCATCTTTTGTGAAGTTTTAAGCAATGGTGTGGCTTGTTCGAGCCCTCAGATGGTTTAATCCAGCAAAATTCCTGTTTATAAGTATTTTTGGCTCTATAGCTGTAATTATATGAATATGTATTAAAGATTTTAGATCATACATACCCTCTCTGATCTATAAGAACCGAATCAACTATGGATTTGTAAAATAACATTTAACAAATTTAATAATCAATTAGTCTTTGACTTGTCCATGTTTGTTGAAGTTTTTGTGATTGGACACACATTGAGGAAACCTGTTGAAAGTATTACAAGGCGGTCCTTGTTCTGGAATCCACAGGGAAAGAGAGGCAGAGGTAGACCGAAAAACACATGGAGAAGAGAGCTGGATATAGAGGTGAAAATGATGAAGAAAACATAGAAAGAACTTGAGCGGATAGCACGGGACAGGAAGACTAGGCATGTGTTTGTTGAAGGCCTATGCTCCTCGTGGAGCTAAAAAGGGTATGGATTGATTGAATTAGTCTTTAAAAGATTTCAATAAATGTGGATGAAAGTGACGTTAGAGGGTTTTAAAAATTGACTTTCCTGAGACTTAATTGGGGAATGTTGGTTATTGTCCGTTGCGTGCGCCTGTTACAAATAACTTAACTTGCTGAGTACTGCAATGGGTCGTTGTCAGGTCTTTAGTGATGACTCTTCTCTAGAGGCGTCTAGATGAACTTCACTCCTAATGTCAAGGTGGGTGTTTTCACAACGTGTCCACTGTAGGTAGTTGGTGTCGAATCCAGCTTCTTGAATCACAAGATAGTGGCAAAGAGTCTTACTTAAGACTGGTCTGGTACTAAGAACCGTCTTGTAGCTTCGAACCACGAACTTTAGGAAAAACAAAAGAACAAATGCCTCTGCTAAGTACATTTTTGGGCTGCAGATTAACAGGCGCAATGTCTCGCTGTCCATCTACCGCTGTTAACCTCTCTGGATAATTATTCTCCCTTATACATAGGATAATTCAAGGAATATGATGAGAAATCACCGTTATTCTTCTTGTTACTTAAATGTGGAAAATGTGTCTGGACAGCGCGAGTTCAATGATTTGGCTGAACTAAAATTATAAAAGTACACAAATCTCACAAAATGATATTATACACCCTAGGCATATTGCGATAATCATCTCACTGCTCCATTCGGAGTCTGGGGTTGTTTCTGCTTTCGCTTTCCTGAGAGAACTAGCATAAAGCAAACCCTAGTGCTTGCTGTAGTGGTTTAAGAACATACCATTTTCACGTGTTGAGGTTGCGAGCCTCCCACGACGTATAAAGTCAATGAGTCTTGAAACAGCCGTTGACGTTTTTCTTCATTATTTATTGTGGACGCCACAGTGACAAAATGGTTACGCAAATGTGTAGGCACATCAAACAGTCATTATCACAGCAACATTCAATACAGCAATAAACGGTAGACAGCATTACAATGATGAGTCAGATGCATGTTATATTTCATAGTGCTGTAAATGTAGTCAGGTGGAAAACTCCATCCTTTTCTATAACAGCCAGGAGATAACCAGATGTATGAGATCAGTTCACTCTCCTTAGTTTGACTTCAGCAAGACAGACACGTCTGCCGAAGTATAAATAATGTCCTCAAGAATATCCTCTAGATAATAAAGGTTTTCTAAACCTAGTTCATTTAACAAAGTAGCAAGTAATGGTCCTTGGTACCTGCATCAACCGATGCAGTACAATGCAGCGACATGTGAGCTGGGAAAAAACATCTCGTGACGACGACTTTCGCAGACAGGCTATGAATCGAAATCGCTCACGACCCAAAATCGATAGAGTTAATGAAAATGTTAATTTACCTTGCTTTCAAGAAATACAGAAATATCACGCCTCCCGGCATGTGCAAATACACTAGAGGTATTATCCCGAATAAACGAAATATCCATAAGAGGACTACACATCCCTGACAGAACAAAAAAAAGCGGAGATCCCCTCTTCAACGAGGCATCTCTTTCGCCATTCCAAATCGCTCACTCCCACTAGTGGTGGGCGGAAACCGATCGACCAAACAACAAGACAAGTCATGCGCAGTCCAGCGCAAAATGACCACAGCTCAAAAGTTAACTGCATTCGATACTAACGCGAGAAGACAAATGCTTACCGAGAAAAGTGACTATAAATTTCAAGCAGTTGTTGCCCTTGCGTTATAAAACAGATATTGAAATAAAACGATGTTGCGAGAATTTATCACGCAACATATCACCACCTCCTCCCGATAAAAAAAAAATGTGGAACATATTTTTTTTTTTCAATATCAAAGAGCAAGCGATAAGCGGCTCAAAACGCACGAATTATGCGCTGATAATTAATTAAATTGCCAAACAATAGGCTAATTATAGAGTGTCTGGTGAGGATATACCTCAACAGAAAAATAAATATGTCTCAAAAAATATTCACATCGGGGAGGTGTCACCAACACACATCACGTTAGCATGTAAACACAATATACGTATGCAAGTTACGTATAATCATCATTAAACAGCATACTCTAATATTGTCTTTAAAAATGGATGTACAAATCTGATAGGAAAATTTAAATAGTACATTCTTTGACATGTAATGACATAAGTACATAGTAAAGTTAAACTACATGACGATCCAGGACATATGCTCTGGTATTCCGAGGGTAAGTACACAATCTAGAACTCGTAAGGTAAGTCCTCAGCTCAACAATGACATTCTGAGAAAGTACAAGCAATATAATGCTAATTAATAACTAATATGCTTCATAAGGTACAATACATTATTAATAATTGTGGCTGTTTAGTAAACTAACGGCCCTTATATTAACTACTCAGTCCTCCTCTATCATTTTAAAAAACGAACAGAAGAAGATGACAACAAAGCACGATAGTGTGTACATATAAAGTAAGTACAGATGTGCTAATCTATTGTAGAAATATAGGTGTGTTATGACTCTGTAATATATAGAAATATAGGACAGAAGTATTAGTTGGAGTCATGTGGGCATCTAGACAAAATGTCAGCCATCACATTATCCGCACCACGGATAGCTCGTACCGTGAAGTGAAAAGGTTGAAGAGCTATAGCATATCGAGTGGATCTCGAACTCTTCAAATTCTTAGTCTGAATAGCTGTAAGAGCTTTCTGATCAGTCTCTAGAATGAAATGTGCGCCCAGGAGGAATCTTTGTAGCTTTAGAATTGACCAAACCATCGCTAACAACTCACGGTCTAAAACCGAGTAGTTCCTCTCTGCCGCATTTAGTTTTCTAGAAATGTACATAACAGGATGCAGAGTATTTGCATATTCTTGCATCAGTGCTGCTCCAATCCCAGTGGATGAAGCATCACTCCGAAGAACAAAAGTCCTATCAAGAGTAGGTAATCTTAAGATGGGAGGAGAAGAAAATATATTCTTGATTTGGTCTAGTGAAGATTGGCATTCTTCAGACCAACGGACCAGATTAGGCGAACCTTTCTTCAACAATGTTGAGAGAGGTGCCATGATCGAAGATACATTTGGAATAAATCTCCCATAAAATTGAATTAAACCTAAGAGACTCCTAACTTGTTTCTTCGTTTTAGGAACAAGATGTTCAGTATTTTGGAAGTATTGTGGTCTTCTGTCTTCAAGAGACCATGACCAACACGATGACCCAGGAAAGAGATTTCACCAAAACCAACAAAAGCTTTAGAAGGTTTTGCTGTCAAATTATTCTCACGTAGAGTGGACAGTAAGTCATATAACCCTAAATAGTGATCTTCCCAGGTATCACTGAAGAGACAGATGTCATCTAAGTATGCGATGACATCCGAACGATGTGACAGAATTCGACGCATCATGCGAACGAAAGTGGCAGGGGCGTTCATGAGACCAAAAGGCATAACATTCCATTGAAATAGACCCCTAGGTGTAGAAAAAGCAGTAAGAGGTTTGGCATGCTCTGCTAAAGGCACTTGCCAATAACCTTTAGACAAGTCAAGTTTAGTGAAGAATCTAGAATTAGAAAGTCTAATCAGTAGATCTTCTAACAAAGGCATCGGTTCAGCGTCGAACTTTGTGACCTGATTCAATTTGCGATAATCAACGCAAATTCGTATGTTCTTATCCTTCTTCCGGACAATAACCATGGAAGAAGAATATGGTGAAGTCGATGGTTCAATTATATTTAATTGAATCATTTCATCCAATTCCTTTTCCACTTGCGACTGAAAGTGTATAGGAATAGGATACGGCCTAACCCTAATTGGATTATTGTCGGTAAGAATTATGTCATGTTCTATGACATCTGTGTGTCCAGGAATGTCAGTGAGAACATCCTGAAATGTTTGTAACATCGACGAGACTTGTCGATGTTCGTCACCAGAAAGATTAGGAGAAACAGAAACGTTTTTCCAAGATTCCGTGGAATGTAATGGAACCACTGGAAGGGGAAGGTTGACATCAGAGAAGGTAGCTTCCTCATCCTGAATGACAGACAGGGATGAATAATGACCGTGAGGTGCAGGAGCATCATCCGTTGCCTGGAAAATAGGCAGCAAATAGTCCGGACGTTCGTGAAATTCCGAAAGCATGTTTATGTGGAAAGTTTTTATGCTTTCCATCAATATCGACCACATAGTCAACATCGGAAATCCGAGAGACTATTGCATACGGACCTTTCCATGCAATAAGAAGTCTATTTTCCCTACTGGGGAGTAGGACGAATGCTTTGTCACCTGGACAAAGTTGTCGTAGACATCTATTCTTGTTAGCAAACTGCCTTGCCTTCTCTTTAGCAATTTCTGATGAAGCAGTTGCTAGCTTACATGCCTCAATGATCTTTTGTCTAAGAGCAATGACATACTCATATGAGGATTGAGTTTCATCGCTAATATCATCGGCAGTGATGAGATCGTGTAATAAAGACATAGGGCCGCGTGGACGCGCGCCAAAGACAAGTTCGAAGGGAGAAAATCCTGTGTGTTCATTAGGGACTTCTCTATAGGCAAAGAGAGCCGCGGGTAAAACCCTGTCCCAATCTTGAGGATGATCTTCAGTTATCTTACCAAGCAAAGTCTTGAGCGTTCTATTCAGACGCTCAACTAACCCATTAGACATAGGATGGTAGATACTACTGAGAGATCGTTCAATATGTAAGGTAGACATTACCTGTGACATAGTGTCAGATATGAGTTGAGTGCCATGGTCTGACAATATTTCTCTGGGGAACCCCAAGCGAGAAAATATCAACCAAAGAGCATCTGCGATATCTGTAGTAGATATGCTCTTAAGAGGAATAGCCTCTGGCCAACGTGTGCACATATCGACACATGTAAGGATAAACTGATGTCCTCTGGCCGACTTGACCTTAAAAGGGCCAATAATATCTATGGCCATTTTCTGAAACGGCCGAATAGGAATGTCAGCAGCCTGGATAGGCGCAGCATGTCGTGGTCCTCTAGATTTGACCTCCTGACATACCTTGCATGATCGGCAGTAAATACGAATGTCCTTATTGACAAAAGGCCAAAAGAAAGCCGCAAGGACTCTCGACTTCGTACGGGCAAAACCCATATGTCCAGCACATTGCGAGTCATGAGCATGTTGTAATATTTGGACTCTCATGCTCTTGGGAACAAGAATTTGCGAATGTGCCGACGTAGTCGAATCTTGTACCATACGTACAAGTACGCCGTTTCTCATTGCAATCCAAGATTTTCTATTTGTATCCTGATTCGGATCACCTTTCTTCGCAAGAACGAAGAATTTTTTTAAAGAAGGATCTTCTTCTTGCAATTTTATGAAAGAGTCACGAGTAATTACTAAGTGACTATCTTGGCTATCAACTTCATTATCACTATTCAGTGAAGTTTCGGGTGTTTGTAGAGCTTGTGCTCTTGTAACTACTGCATTTGTAGCTTGCATGTTATTATCTTCCCAAGCAGCAATCTGCTGTGGGGTACACTCCCTAACTCCGTGAATACGACCAATAATAAGGTCCGCAATAGGATTAGGTAAGAGACAAGCATGCACATCTCCAGTAAAGAAAGGAGTGGCAATGCGAATTACAGCAGTAGGATATTTTTCTAGAGTGCCGCCAAATGTGACACATTTAATAACCCTTCCTGTAGCACAAGATGGATCTACAAGCGATTGTCTAACACCAATAGTGGTGCATCCGGAATCGAAAAGTAGTGAGACCGGAGTATCATTAACAAGACCCTTATGTAGAATTAAAGAACCCCTCCCGTCGTGCGCAACAGCAGCAGGAAGAGCGGGAAGTGGGTGACCACAACTCAAAGTAGTTATGGTACCCGGTTCGAATAAAGTACTGCATTGGGGGCATTTGTTTGCTCTCTCAAAGTCAAAAGCAGAACTAGTGACAGCGTCAAAGTTTTTACTATCAACAACATGATTACAGGCTGCCTCAGTTTCCTGTTGTACAGCATTAGCCTGCTGATATCTCTTTTTTTTGTGTTGAGATCTACCCCGACTATTATTACCTCTGAAGTTATCAGAGTTATTATTATCTCTGCAGTTATTATTGTCTCTATTGTAATTGTTATACTGGTTCGAATTCCAGTTTCCACGATTACTATCATGTTCACATTGATGCGAACATCTATTTGTTTGGTTCTGAGGTCTTCGGCAGGAATAACCTCTATTACCATATCCTCTTTTGAAATGCTTATAATTATTAGGGTGATAGTAACGAGTACTATCAGGTTGTCTCCAATTCTTCGAAGAAGAATCACCATGAAATTGGTTTCCATGATTTTGACAGAAATTACCGCTACCCTTTCTATCAAAATTTTGTTGGGATCTACGAGCAAAGTTTTGACCATACGGAGCTGCCGAAGCAACTGGTAAACCTTCTTTCACCTTAGAGTTACCCATGGTTATGTGTGGGTGCGCAGTTACGTATTGGCAACAGAAATCTTCCATTTCTTTTATTGTTTTAGGTTTACGTTCATGAAGGAAAGCAAGGAAAGACTCATTGACAGACGACATGACTTTGTCTCTAAGTATTAAGTCCATAAGTCCTTCATAAGTTTTTTCCGTCTTAGATAGTTCAACCCATCGTGAGAAAGTAATGCGTATTCTTGCAATAAACTCGGAAAATTCAACTCCATTTTCAGGTAACATGTTTTTAAATTGTAGACGATAGCCGTCTTCGTTAAGCTGATATTTCTTTAACAAAGCGGCCCTGACAACCTCATAATTGCTCTTGTCAGGTTCATCCACCATATTTAATATACTTAGAGCTTTACCTGTCAGTATCCCTGATAACTGATAAACATATTTTGCTTTGTCTATGTTATGAGCTGTACATGCTTGTTCAAATCTGTCCAGATAGAACATTATGTCATCACTGGAAGGACTAAATGTTGGTAACTTAATCTTAAAAGTATCATTATTAGCCTTCCCAGAAGATGAACCCTTGTTTGAATCATTACCATTACTCATGCTCGTCAATTTCAATTTCTCCAACTCTAAAGCTAAGAGTTTTTCTTCATGTTCCATTTTTGCTTTCCTCTCATCAGACTCTCTTTGTAACTTCCTTTCTTCAGCTTGAGCCTGCATTTGAAGTCTTTCATTTTCAGCTTCTTTTTCAAGTCTTTTATTTTCAGCTTCTTTTTCAAGTCTTTTATTTTCAGCCTCTTTTTCAAGTCTTTTATTCTCAGCCTCTTTTTCAAGTCTTTTATTCTCAGCCTCTTTTTGAAGTCTTTCAGCTTCTAGCTGTAGCTGGAGTTTTCTCTCCTCAGCTTCTGATTCCCTTTTTTGTTTTTCCATTTCCATTTGGAATCTCTTTTCATCCACCTGCATCTGCAGTTTCTTTTGTTCAGCTTCCATATGCAGTTTCTTTTGTTCAGCTTCCATTGCTTTATCATATCGAGCAGTTGCAAATTCTTCTAACTTATCACCAGTCTTCCCAAGCAATTTACCCTGCTCAATAAAGTGCTCAAATGTAGACATGTTGTCTAACATATGAGTCCAAAACCTGAAATAATTAACTAATTTATTTCAAACCTAAGTGTAACAAGTCTTAATTAAGCACTTGTATATTCACATCACATTATATTATCCCAGTCTCTGTGGGAAACAAGTCTCCAATCAAAGAACTTGTATATGAAATATCAGCACTCAAATCTTGATCATAAGTGCACTTCTCATTCAATAGTGCACGACACTATTCATCATTCATTTATCATCAGTATAGTAGTAACAGTGCATTAGCATAGCCCATTAACTAATTACTATAACTGTAAACAATGACTATGTAAACACATGCAGAATGTAAACATTGAAAATGTAAACAATACAAACAATGTAAACAATAACAATGTAAACAATAACAAAGATCAGCAACAATACAAAAACTTTCGCAGAAATCAACTAAAAATAAAGCAGAAATTAATGAAATATCACAAAAAATGTGACGATATCTGCGATAGAATTAAACAAAATACATGACACCACAGTGTATAAACAAAAATGTTGTATGAAACTAAATTATAGACAAGAGTAGGCTAACAAATACAAACAAATCACAACAAAACTAAAGAATGTGAAATAATAACGAAAACAATATTAAAACATGTCATCACAGCTAACATAAATAGCAACAGAAGTCGCTTAGCAAATTCCAGTATCGGAAATTTGCAAACCCTACAGAAAACGCTCACAATAGACGACCTCTATGACGTGGCATAATCTAACGGAGACACCACCCAACCGAGAACCCGCTGAAATATAAACATATAAATATACAAATAACATATAGACATATAACATATAGAATGAGATGATACACAGAAGACTCAGCAGAAGTATAAGGGCACAGTTTACATACAAACAGGCCACTTAACTTAAAGGCTTCCAATCGTAGAACAGCAGAAAAACGGATGTCAATCAACGTCCTAAAGAGCGAAGCTCCAACGATGATGGCACATCTGAACTGCTTCCACTGCTAACACGATGGTACAAGAGCTTCTGAAATACTGTGTGTTGAGTTGTTTCGGCACTTGACCTTCTAATCCAAAAGTAAGTTGATGGAAATCGGTACTTGGCCTTCTTCAGAAAACAACCCGTTTCAACCGGCACTTGACCTTCTCAAAAAACGACAGCACTGGAACCTTGACAGCAGCAACTTGCTTGACTTGCGTAAAAGATAACAGCAGTCCGAGTTATCCGGCAACATGTAACAACGCCGGGTACTGTCAAATTCTTGTTTCCGTCAAAAAATTGAAATTTGACTTTTACCGGGCAACGCCGAGTACTTTGAAAATTTTGAAGATGTTGACTGTATTGAAGAATGTTAATTTCTTGAAGGATGCTGATGAATTCTTGTTGAAAATGAAGTGGGTAAGGGACCCCGTGTTTGCTAGTACCAGAATCAAACCAGCTTATGGCCACCAAATGATGCGTGATGCCATATGATGATGGATGGCATCCGCATGTCTGGTTTTGTGTAGTGTGTAGATGTGTTCAGTCAAAAACAATGTTCATGCAACAATAACAGGGCAATCCACATAGGACGTCAGTAAACTCACGACGTATAAAGTCAATGAGTCTTGAAACAGCCGTTGACGTTTTTCTTCATTATTTATTGTGGACGCCACAGTGACAAAATGGTTACGCAAATGTGTAGGCACATCAAACAGTCATTATCACAGCAACATTCAATACAGCAATAGACGGTAGACAGCATTACAATGATGAGTCAGATGCATGTTATATTTCATAGTGCTGTAAATGTAGTCAGGTGGAAAACTCCATCCTTTTCTATAACAGCCAGGAGATAACCAGATGTATGAGATCAGTTCACTCTCCTTAGTTTGACTTCAGCAAGACAGACACGTCTGCCGAAGTATAAATAATGTCCTCAAGAATATCCTCTAGATAATAAAGGTTTTCTAAACCTAGTTCATTTAACAAAGTAGCAAGTAATGGTCCTTGGTACCTGCATCAACCGATGCAGTACAATGCAGCGACATGTGAGCTGGGAAAAAACATCTCGTGACGACGACTTTCGCAGACAGGCTATGAATCGAAATCGCTCACGACCCAAAATCGATAGAGTTAATGAAAATGTTAATTTACCTTGCTTTCAAGAAATACAGAAATATCACGCCTCCCGGCATGTGCAAATACACTAGAGGTATTATCCCGAATAAACGAAATATCCATAAGAGGACTACACATCCCTGACAGAACAAAAAAAAAGCGGAGATCCCCTCTTCAACGAGGCATCTCTTTCGCCATTCCAAATCGCTCACTCCCACTAGTGGTGGGCGGAAACCGATCGACAAAGAAGCAAGACAAGTCATGCGCAGTCCAGCGCAAAATGACCACAGCTCAAAAGTTAACTGCATTCGATACTAACGCGAGAAGACAAATGCTTACCGAGAAAAGTGACTATAAATTTCAAGCAGTTGTTGCCCTTGCGTTATAAAACAGATATTGAAATAAAACGATGTTGCGAGAATTTATCACGCAACAAAACACTTAGCAAGTACAGACATGTCAAAATTCACATGGTAAAAATAAATGTTTACACTCACCCCAAATTACTTGGGAATACAATCTCCTGGCACAGATGAATGGACACAGCAACTTTGATTAGATGCTTCGAACACATGGTCGGGAACATTTTAGAATTCCTCTTATGACGGGTGCTCTGATTTCTTAAGTTTCCAGTCTTCGTATTTAAAATTGCGGGTTCTCTTTTAAATTATAAAGACGCCCAAATACAGTCTGATCTGTGTCCCCGATTTCGCTAGATTACATTCTCTCATTTCCACTCCTGTCCCATATGGTATTTTAGACAAACTTGCCAATGAGAACCATTGTTTATTTCTGTTCTCTAATCAAACAAATCGTACGCTGGGAACTGGGTGTGCCATGGTGTTAGCTAATCCCCTCCACGCGTGTTTAAAATTATCCTGTTAAAATTTAAACTCGTGACCTCTTTCAAATGACAGTAATACTTCCGATTGCATTTTTACAAACTCACAAATACATCTGTGTACTTATTTCCTGGCTAATGCTTTTCCCACCATAATCTCCACAGACGGGTTATCTGTATTATTGATACAAAGATGGGCCATCGGAAGCGATTACATATTATCACCTGTGTTTACGAACATGATCGTGCGATACCACCTTGTGAGAACAGTGACCGTCTCTATCAAAGGTGGCTAGACGACTTAAGTGATAAAAGTATTATCCGCTGATCAGTCTAATTAGCCTTGTATTATACGATTCATATGGTGAAACGCAAACAAGTCTGGGAGTGACTAGGCAAGAATGTAGGTGCATAAAATATGCCAAATAATAGGACGATGAGTGTGAAAAATTCATAAATAAATCGGTAATGCGGGAGAGAACGAAGAGTGTAGAATGACATGCACAAATATCGTCACATGAAGATACCTGATACGTTCTTGCTGGAGCCTTGAACAATTTATATGCATGTCTGCCTTCAGACTTCCATCCCACTCTACTGTCCATTCCTCAGTTATTATTCTTTTAATTAAGCTTTTGATCTTTATTTTACTCATCCCCACATTTACTTAGTTTCTATTATTTCTACTTTCCTTAGCTTCTTTATCCGCCTTTTCATTTCCTTATATGCCAGCACGTGAAGGTATCCACGCTATTAGAACAGAACATCCTCTGGAGCATAGGTAAGTATTTGCCAGTAATATCTCTTCTGTTATATCAGTTCTACTGCATTCTCGTAAGTTTCTTATAGCTTGCATATCAGAAAGTGAGTCTGCTAATAATGTCAATTTATGAGGAGAGTTGCTAGAGAACATTTCCAGAGCTTTAGAAACTGCAACCATCTCTGCCGTGAAAACAGATGTATTATCTGTTAAACTATATCCTTTCACCATTTGCCATATGGGATCATAAATTCCTATCCCCAGATTGTTATTATCTCCTTTAGACCCATCTATGTACACTGTAATACTGTCCTTTGATATATGGTCACCTGTCAAATAGTTGACTCAGCCTGGGCCATCCATGACATCCACCTCTTTATTCTTGCTCCCTTGAAGTCAGCTATGTTCCTGTGTGGGGGATGCCTTTTGTCTGTGTTTACTCGCATACAGGCTATTACCTGCGCCATCGGATATCTGGATTTAATCGACGGCAATCTAGGCATGTATCGCATCGTCACAATGGGGATATCTCGCGTACAGCTCAAGGCTAAATGCATACCGTCATTTTGAATGCGCTCCCGTCGTTCACACTGCGTGCGACACTGACAGCGTGAGAATTCCCAGGCCATACTAGGCTACTGACATGACCAGCTGATGTTGTTGTTGTTTTCAATCCATGGCGCTTGGGCTTCAGCCTTTCGGCCCGCAATTTCACTGTCATGGCATTGTGAAGCTGGGGTGTCTGTGGACTTTTCTACCCACCAGGTCAGAAGCTAGACACCATCCACCTTAGCGCCTTCCCATCCACAGAGGGTTTGCACATTGTCTCTGCTTATATGTATGCTATAACCTCATGTCTGTCGCGAAATTCTTCGCCCAACCTCTTCTCTTCTCTCTCTCTCTCTCTCTCTCTCTCTCTCTTTCTCTCATTCATGTTTTCTAATGCTCCAGGAATGACCCATCAGCCGGGAATACTGGCAAGTGACCGGGTGAACTCCGCCCAATGACCCAAATAGTTGGGGATCTCCAAGTGACCGGGTGAGACCGCCCAATGACACAGACCACACAACGACACAGTAGCCGGGGATTTCCAGTTGACCAGGAGGTTAGGGATTCCCGACTTGGCTGAGGTCAGCGACCGCTGTTAACTGTATATATAATAAAGTCTACATCGAGTATGGTTTACTCACATCTGCAAAAGCCCCGAACAGACAAGCCAGTTGCAGATACTTCTAGCATATAATCTGTCAGACCAGAGGACCAAAGAAGTACTTATATAGTATATGCCGTCTTTGTAGCCAAACTCAATATTGGAATCAAAGCGGGTGAGCTAAATGCATTATCTTCTTATATGCAACTATGTGTATTAGTTAATGCTTGCACTGCTTTTCAGGCAATTTCATACTTTCATGTACTGGTTGTATAGATAAGGGAATCCATATATTTTTTGTTATATGATCTTTTAATGCCTTTTTTATGCCTTTGATGTCCTTTTAGGTTGTTTTCCAGAAGGCATATGCACTACCCTGCCCGTCTCTTTTATTTAATGGGTGTAACCATTATCGCATTCATGTACCTAATGTTGTATGATTTTTGTATGCCTTTACAACAGTTGATAATATATGTATGCCTATGCCCCTACCCTATTAATATCATATGTTTGCAGCTTGAAGAATGGCGCTCAACATTGGTCCATGTCATTTATGTAATAATATGACTGATATCTGAGCCTGGTTTATGGACCACACTCAGGACAAATTAATGATTCTAAAAAGAGAGCTAAATAGAATGTTCCTTTGTGTGTATCTCCTAGCTCCCTGGTGCTGACGAAGACAGGTGAACTCGCAGTCGTGTAGTGAAACCTTGTTTCTCTTGCGTTTATCTGTAACCAATTTAGCTTGGTCTAATATATATAAATTCATAGAAACGAATTTCACTGTTGTTTCTTTCTTTTCACTATATGTTCTGTATTGTTGGTAGTTAACTGTTTTTGTTAATCATTATCTTAATTACCAGCTGGGGGTCTCATGAGCCATATCAGAACCTCAGGGGAAGTGTGGCTGAAGACCTAACATACTCTCGGGATCCTTGATGGGATTTGCTTCTTTGCTTAACTGAGAAGAGTTTAAATTTCAGTCTCCTGAAACATTTCTTCTTACAAGTGTCGGACTATCACTTACAGCGAGCCAAAAGACACTGTGGAAGAGATTGGTACTCTCTTTTATTTCTTCTATCTATCCTTTCTTCTACCCTGTCGCCACAAACTCCATACACTGGTGCAGTGACTCCGGGGCAGACATTTGAAAGATGCATCGCCGGCACGTAAGGCCATGCGATCAGCGCAAAGTTTTCCAGAGTCACCAGTGGGAACGCCGCGCCCCGCAAAGGGCAACGACGATTGTTTTTGAATTAATAAAAGCGTTCTTTCCGCGAGGGTCGGAGCTTGGTAAGCATTTATTAGCTCTAGATTTGCCACAGTTATCCAAGTGGCTAAACGCCACTCGTCCCTCTAAGAAGTTGCGCCGGCGCATCGAGGGACCGGCAAAGAAACGATAAAAGTAGTAGTATTTCAATTACGCTTGCGCTCCCACCTATGCTACACCCTCCATGTGTCTTCACAATGTCGGACTTGAGTCAAGCTCAACCGGGTCTTCTTTCTTCGCTGATTCTACCAAGCCCGCCCCCTTGGCTTCGATTTTGCTAGATAGTAGATAGGGACAGTGGGAATCGTGTTAATCCATTCATGCGCGTCACTAATTAGATGACGAGGCATTTGGTTACTTTAAGATAGTCATAGTTACTCCCGCCGCTTACCTGCGCTTGGTTGAATTTCTTCACTTTGACATTCAGAGCAGTGGGTAGAAATCACATTACGTCAACACCGGGTGACGGCCGTCGCAATGCTTTGTTTTAATTAGACAGTCGGATTCCCTTGGTCTGTACCAGATCTGAGTTGGCTGTTGAATGCCAGCCGACGAGGGCGCCCCCGAGAGGCGACGCCGCATAGCTGGAGCGGGCCACGGGAAGGTTGCAGCCACGTTCCGAGCTCGGCCGGCCTGCCGGCTAGTGGCGGCGGCCTCGCCCAGTCCGGTCCCATCCCAGTCCCGCTTCGTACCCCGGCCCGACTGACCCAGCATTCAGAGCCAATCCGTTTCCCAAAGTTACGGATCTAATTTGCCGACTTCCCTTACCTCCATTGTTCTATCGACTTGAGGCTGTGCACCTCGGAGACCTGCTGCGGATATGGGTACGGCCTTACACGAAATTCACACCGTCTCCGTGGGGTTTTCAAGGGCCGACGGGAGCGCACCGGACACCGCAAGAGCCGCGGTGCTTCACGGCGCTGCGGTCCCTATCTCCGGGCAATCCGATTCCAGGAATGGACCAGCTGATGAAATAGGATAAACTGTAGTCTCTTCTCCAGATGCGCTGCGGCCATTGTTTTTAGGGCTGCTAGGTCTTTCTTGCATTTCTTTACGATGTGATCAACATTGTACTTGTATGATAGCCTGTAATCGAATGTAACTCCAAGGTATTTTAGCTTGCAGTGCCTCTCAATTTTCTGCCCTACTGAAAGTGATGCCTGGGAAATGTGCTTTCAACTTGGAGTTGTTCACGGAGCACCACAGCACACATGATTTGTTAGGATTGATCTTGGGAGTAGGTTTCCTCGAACCATTCAGAAACCGTCTCAAGAGTCCCATGTTTGCTTCTAGCTATTTCTTGTCTGTCTGAGCCAGTAATGTAAATGCGTATGTCATCGGCAAAAGTTAATGTTCGTCAAAGACCTGTTTGTTAAATTGCAGCTACTCTTGCTGTATATATGTTAAAAAGCACAGGTGACAGTGGACAACCTTGGGGTAGTCCCGGGCAAATTGCATTGGTTTTGATGTCCATGTTCCCAAACGAAATGCAACTGATTTCTCAGTTAAGACAGCTGCTATCCACCATGTTAGCCAAGGGTTTACACAGCATGCCATTACACAGTCGATTAAGATTGCAAAGTCCACACTATTGTAAGCATCTTCTAGGTCAATTAAGAAATTTTAATTACACTTTAAAGTTATAATTGAAAATTAAAAGAAAAGTTAAGTTGTATGTAGCATTTCGGTTTTTTAAAAAAATATGTCAATGTAATGTAATTAATTTTAAAAGGCGAATTTTAATTGTATACTCTGAATAACAAGATACGATATTCATCATGGATATTATACAGTGAAACCGACCGCAAGGTCTATTCTGTTTGGACATGCGCCTTAATAAAGCTGGCGCCTCGACAAAAAACGTCAAAACGAAGGCACATTTTTTTTTGTTTAATTAAAAAAAAATGTTGCTCAAACCTAAACAATACACCAGAACGCCATGTTTTCTTTATTTGGACATGTGTCCTAATATAACTGATGTCATTCGTGTGTCTAGGTTGAATAGGTCGCGTCTCGCCAAAAAGACTAAATTTTATTTAAAAAATACAACTCAGCACAATCACTAGGTCTTTTATGTCAGCACATTAAAAACGCACCACTATTATATATACAGATGCAGAGAAGCTGGAAAAAAAGTGTGGGAATGGATTTTTTCCGTGTTTGTCATGAGGTAAAGAGCGAATGACTGCTGGAATGGAAAGTGCATGATTCAACCCACGTGTTTGTGGACAGACTACATGAAAACAATGAAAGTTACACGTGCAACACGATTCCCAACAGCTATGACCCTGAAAATGTGTACGCGTTGTGGCAGTATAAAAAGGCCGTTGAGAAACAACACCCAGTACATGTGCTTGAAATGCCACGACTATCTGAAAACGACCGTCAACGAGCCATTGGTATGTTGGAGACTGAAATGAGCTCGCGGGCCATTGCTAGAAGGATGAATTGCCACCACAGCACAATTGTACGTCTCAATGAACGTTACGAAACCACTGGCAGTGCCCGGGATAGACTTCGGAGTGGCCAACCACGAGTTACTACCCCTGCGCAAGATCGTCATATTGTGCTGAGCCAACAAAGAAATCGTTCTCTCCCGGCAAGTCAAACAGCAAGAGCAATAGGGGGTAGACGTGGGCAAGTCTTTCGAATGACAGTCATATGACGACTCAGAGATACAGGCCTTACTGCAAGACGACCTTATGTTGGGCCAAACTTGACTCACAGACATCGTCAGCAGCGCCTGCAATGGGCAGAGCAACATGTCAGATGGAATAGACTGCAGTGGAATGCTGTCCTATTCACAGACGAGAGCAGATTCAACATATCCTTTGCTGATGGACGTATGCGGATTTGGCGACGGTGTGGACAGCGCTGTGCAGATTGCTGTGTTCGTCAGCACAACCGATTTGGGGGTGGCAGTATTCACATTTGGGGAGGATTCAGTTTTCACCATCGCTTGCCTCTTCACGTCTTCAATGGAAACGTTAATGCTGTGACATATCGAGATGAGGTTCTGGATGCATTGGTTGCTCCTGCGTTCAAAAATTATCCAGACTTGCAGCTTCTCCAGCACGATAACGCACGTGCGCACACCGTATGCATTACGCAGCAATATCTACAGCAGCAGAACATTGTGACGATTGATTGGCCTGCCCTATCAACAGTCATGTCACCTATAAAACATCTGTGGGACGAGCTTGGACGCAGAGTCTACAGGCAAGGTTCTCCAGCTAATCTGCAACAGCTCGAAGCTGCTCTTACACGTGAATGGGACTTGATTCCCCGGAATTTCCTTCAGAGGCGTGCGTTCCATGCGGAGCCGCTGCCAAGCTTGTTTGCAAGCACATGGTGGACATACCAGATACTGAGGATAGTGTGAATGAATTTTTTTATTGGTTGCATTTTTTTGGTTTTCTCCCTTGCCTGCACAGAATGCAATGAATTTCATAACAATCAAATGTACAAATTATAATGACCAGCATGGATTCATAGGAAAATGAATAAAGATTCCAAATATGTAAACTTGTAAACACTTATATTTACATTTCACACTCTGTTCCTGGATTATACAGGTGGTGCGTTTTTAATGTGCTTCATTATATAACCATCTGTGCCTAAGCACCTGGATAGCTCGTTTAATAGATATCTCAGGACAGGAGAAGAGACATCAATCATTTTTCAACCAATCAAAAAAGACCATTCTGGTAACCGGACCTAACACCAGAATCAATTATACAAGGTGATATAAAACAAAGCTGAAACAAATAATCCAGACTTTCACTTCATAGGTGACACATATTAAATCGAGATATTATTATTGTAGTGTAATGACAGAATATGCATGCATGAAATATCGATCTAGTAAATACTTCCTTTTTCTTCTTCGAGTAACGTGGCTGGTGGCGTAGGCGATCACGTCTCTCGACAACATTTTTGTCTCCGGTACTGTTAACAATTTTGTTGTTGTTTTCTGTCAAGGCATGATGTCAAACTATCATGTATCTTCTCTCTTTGTTCTCGACTTCTTTTAAGACATCCTGATTATTGCTTTTAGATGTCCGGGGTATTCTTATCATTCTTCTATAAAACAGCTTCTCTGTGGTCGCCATTGATTTTCCTACTTACGAGTCTACTAATTGTCCATGACTCACTTCCATAAGTTACGATTGGCTGTATATAAAACTGAAGAACGCCCTTTCTTATTTCCATTGACAAGGAGTCGTTGTACATACTACCAATGTTCGAACGTGCGTATGATACGTACTTATTTTTTGACGATAAAATACGTATTATACACGTACGGTAAAACTTCCGTACGTTGAAATACGTTGCATCAGTTCGTCAAATGACAATTTTTCTGTAAATGTGAACGTTTTAACACATGTTCGTCTAGCAATTCAAGTTATAGTTGAATGTTATGTTTAAATAAAATTAAACATATATGAATGATATTAACCTTTAAAGTGTCAGCAAAACTCTTGTTACATAAAAACAAAATTGTTTTTTTTTTTAACACATTATGCCTCAATGACGTAATTTCACGGTATACCTATGTAAAGCGCCCTATGTCAAACTTACGCATATTAATTTAACGTATAATAACGTATTATACGTGTATTTTATTTTCTGCCATAAAATACATATAATACGCGTATTTTATTCTCAGACGTACATTTTATCCACAATTCCCAAAAACTACTTGTAAACTTCTAGACTTTATTTTCTGACCCTGATAATGCATCATTTTATAGACACATTTATTTTTGTGCAGAATATTTTCTTTTTTTTTTTTTTTTGGTGTAAGCAAAAAATAATAACATCATGAAATGAATTTTTTTTTATTTCAGAGTCGTACGGCTGCAGAAATAGAAATGAATCAGATCCTAATGTCGTAGATGTGAAATGACTGAAGCTTTGATGTCATACAATAAGACAACAAATTTGATCCGAAGCGCTACCTCGGAATTCTTAACCCCATAAGAGATCACACGCAAGGATGAATTCGTGGAACATTTGCCGTGAATGATGACGTGTAACTGGCTGACACGGACTCAGAACAACCAAGAACACATTTTTTTAAAAGTATTTCAAATTTGGAACCCTTCGGTTCAACTTAAAGTTGAAAAGTAGAAAGTGAAAACCAGACAAAATCCGGATCTCTGCTACAGACATCTCATCCAGCCTGAGGGTGTAAAGGCAGATCCTTCATAGATTAACGTAATCAGATCCTTCATAGATTAACGTAATCAGATCCTTCATAGATTAACGTAATGAGATCATTCATAGATGAACGCAGTTTGAGCCTTCACCGATTTTATTAAACACCAGATTTAAAAGGCCTTTCAGTTTTTATTTTTTATTTATTTATTTTGTGTTTTCATTGTGCTTTGACCATTACATTTCATACGATGCTGCTTACAGCATTGAACGTGTTTCAAAGTGTTAAGTGTGGTGTCTTCAAGCAGAACGGATTTCAAATTACCCCTGAGAAAATAATCCAGAGGCGTGAGGTCTGGATATCTTCTTGACATGCATTATGACAATTTCCGACTTCGCCCGAGCAGTGTAAATTCATGAGAAGTTTGAGTATTTTTTTTTTTTAAGTTTCGCCTTGTTTTGGCGAGGCGCGTCCCGTTCAACCTAGTCGGTTATATTAGGGCGCATGTCCAAATATTAGACCCTTAGGTCTGAGATATTTTTAGAAGTGTGAGTACAAAAATCCAGTGAAGTGGAAATGGAATGGAAGGGAAGATTAATGCTGACATCCGGGCATACACCAGAAAGATTACTATATAATTATTTGGCGGATTACTTGCTCGTTGGAAAAGAATATTTAAAAAAGTGTTGCATGGAAACAATATTTGGTCTGATGCCGGTACATACGTAAACAATTAGCATTCATACCATTCGACATTTGCCAAAAGAGACCGAGCACCTACGGGTTTGCCCAGAGTGCAATGACATCCATTCTGAGCTACAATAACAATAATAAAACACGTTGATATGTTTTATCGCCTCTGAAATGGCCGACTTTTTTCTATTTCTCATCGTTCTACAATTAATAATTTTCTATTTCTGCTTTCAGTAAGCGCCAAACAATCACAGATCGTAACTGGGTGTCCTGGAGTCATGATAGTTTATCACTTTCACGGAAGTCAAATCTAGTAGTTTGCTAGTTCGGTTATCATATTTTATTCTCCTATCTGCCAGTTCTTTAACTTCATCATTTTCATTCCCGCTTCCCGGAGCAATGAGCCGCCGCAGCCGCCACCACCACCACCACCAACACCACCACCACCACCACCACCACTGATCTCCCTTTCCGGAAGACTGACCCAAGAAGGCACTTGCTCTTGGCGTGGTGGTTTTTGTTGCAAGTTGTATTATTTTTCATGATGAGGTTGCCAGCTAATGCCCAACCTTATATTAGCCACCTTGTAAGACATGCCTGAAGGAGATACAGTAGTTTTATACTTTCAGAGACCGTCCAGGGACTACACAGAGCTAGTTCTTTCTAAAAATACTTTATTTCTAACAACTTAGTTCTTTGTAAAAAAAAACCACTTTATTTCTAAAATCTTAGTTCTTTGTAAAAAGAAAATTTATTTCTAATATCTTAGTTCTTTGTGAAATATTTTATTCTATTATCTGTTGATTCTTTATACAATATTCTATTATGTTATCTACTAATTCTTTTTACTGTCTTCTAGTAGAATGGTACCAGACTATCGGCTATGTCGTTCCACTGTGTTCACCAGCTTCGTGGGTCATGCTGCAATAGCAACAGCTTGACCTCTTTATCCAAGCGCACAGCCTTGCGTTGGCCTTGACATTGTCTTGGGGGTGCGTTCCTATAAGTCAGCAATGACTGAAAAGGATACTTCTACTACCACTAGTAGTATAGTAGAATGGTCAAATACAGAGTGTCCCAAAAGTCCTGTACCATTGGGAACATCCCTAGTGAAACACGTTCCAACGGATCTCGCTTCTGTTGACAGAACATTTCATACGATGCTGCTCACAGCATTGAACGTGTTTCAAAGTCTTAAGTGTGGTGTCTTCAAGCAGAACGGATTTCAAATTACCCCTGAGAAAATAAGCCAGAGGCGTGAGGTCTGGGGATCTTCTTGACATGCATTATGACAATTTCCGTCTTCGCCCGAGCAGTGTAACTTCAAATCCGTATCACCCGTTATGTGATGTTCTATCTGCAAGAAACCAGACTTAAGGGACACTCTATATAATGCCCTGGTCACGGAGTTTTAGACCTGAGGGGTTCAGGACAAAAGATATAACCGTAGAAGCACGTGCAACAAGACTAGTTGTATTTTGTTTTCCCTGAAAGTATTGTTATTGGTGTTATTATTGATCATAATCGATATCATTGCACTCCGTGCAAACCACTAAATTCTCAGCCTCCCTCAGCAAATATCGAAGGGTATGAATGATAATTGTTGCTGTAGCGCGCTGGTTGTATGTCACAGATTCTGGGAACGGTCACCACTTCACCACCACATGACACAGCGTCTTATGACAAGGCCATCACTGTCAGAATCCTGATCTCACAGCCTGATGACCGTCCTCTAGTTTACCATCAGTATCGTGAGGAAAACTTCCTTTGTTGGCCCGGGTTCTTAACCTTTGTGATCGTATAGTGCGTTGTTTTTGTTGTTGACAGTGGTGTGTGAATCATATGATAGTTTCTAACACGTTGTAACGAGAAATCCAAAACACGACATCGAAACGAAGGCAATCACCATAAGATGCAGTTTTTTGTCAAATAAAGTTATTAGTTCTTTAATCTGGTTTTCTTCGTTTACAGGGTTCTGGGTTCACAATCTGACGTTTCCTTCTAAACATTTATGGATGTTTTACGTATGGAGGAGTTCACCCTTGGGGAACTTTTTAATTAGGACTTCGTCCCCGACCCCTTGTTTTCCTTGATAGTTATGCTAGGGCCTCTCTTCTATCTAGCGTTCTGGTTTAAAAACTCGACTCACCGTTTTAAGGTTGGTTAGTTTTCGTTAGTATACGATGTTGTAAACCGTCTCTCTTAACAAGGCAATTAGAACTGTTCAATTTACCATCTTGCCTTTCAGTTTTTCAATTTCTTCACCTTTTCTTCCATGGATGCGATGTTCCGCCCTTCTGTTCCATTCTTAGTCTTGTTGCTCTGTGTATTCGTCATCGTTGATCGTATGACGTCGTTGGTCTCTCGTATTCCATTCTTTTTCTGTAACTCGCATTGAGAGTATTCCTTTCCTTACATACTCGGTCCCTTATTCTCCAATTTACGTCATTTTGACCCGTATGTCACTGCTCCTGTGACATATACACCCCAGGGTTCCTCAAAGAAAAATGATGTCTTAAAGCATCATTCCTCTCCGGCTCTATCTCCTACAAATTCATAATATACCCTTTCCTACAATTCCCATAATGAATCACAATAACCCAAATCTTTACAAATGCCAATACTTAAGAAATAACATGTTTAACTTCCTAATTAACAGTTTACCTTAATCTTAATTCACAACAATAATTACTTATTTAATTTAACATACCTTGGACACTCAACTATATCTCAGCCCTCACCCTACACTCGTCTCTCGTTACGATCTCAACCAGTACTCGTTTTTTCCTAACGACTCGTACTTCTATCAATAGACACTACCCGCAAGTCTAGCCTCTTTTCTTACTCGTCAATTCTATAGTCACCCTTTTATCATTACACCACTGTATCTATGTTTTCACCCCTCGTTCTACTATATGTGCATTATCGTTTTTCCTACTCAGCTCACGCATAAGTCCGTTTGGATTTTATTATGCCCCCATATAAGAATTAGCCATCGCCTCCATCCTGTACTTATAACTGCCCTAAGCAGTCTTCAAAGATTCTCTCAATTCTCTTTCTTTTAATCCTGCCTTGTATCTCATTTCGTTCCCAATTTTCCTCTCACTATTCTACCTTACTCTCTGAATTTCGGAGAAGCCTATCTCCTCATAAGTCTCTACAAGGCTACAGCAATCGCCGCAACAACCCTGTGCTCCACACTACCCCCTGATCTCGTTCCCTCACCGGAACTATATCTCAACATTTTACCTTACCTCTAGGTTTCGGAGAAGCCTATCTTCTCATAAGTCCCCACAAGACTTTAGCAATTGCCACAACATCTCTATGCTCTCTTCTGCCTCTTAATCTCGTTCCCTCTCTGGAACTATCTCTCATCATTTACCTTATTCCCTAATTTTCGGAGAATCCCATCTCCGCATAAATCTCAACAAGAGTCTATCACTCGCCGCAGCATCTCTGTGCCCTTGCACTACTTCTTAAACTCGTTCCCTCTCTGGAACTATTTCTCACAATTCTACCTTGCTCTCTAGGTCCGTCACTCCTCTGTGACTTCCCCGTTTTCTCATGGTTATCTTAACCATTCTTTTATACACGCCATCTATCATGGCCCTTCAGACATTTTCGTCTGATCTCTCAACCACCTCTTACTTTCGCCATCTCATATGGCCTCTTCTTCTTCGTACTTTATATCCTCATCATGTTTCATGACCGTTTACCCTACCTTAATTATTCATTATTTTCAACATTTTCACCATTACAGCCTCTCTACTTCGCTTACTCACAACCTCTACTATTTTCGCTATAGTAGCCTCCTTGTCCCTATGTCTCTCCCACGAAATCTATTTAGCAATTTCTATAATTGTTTCCTCCCTTTATTTCTTTTCTGACTTCCAACACGATTCACTTTCTCTATCCTTCTCCGTCGTCTTTCCTGGGTTTCGTTATCTAACATTTTCGTTAGCACTATATCTATTTCATCTCTTGTTCTCGGAAAGTGTGTATGATACTTTCCCTCTAACAACCTCCATACCTTGCTCCTTGATAAATTAATATCAGGCAGTCCTGTGATAGCTTCTATTACCTTCTTTAACTCTTCTATATTTGGTTCATCCTCTTTAATCATCTCCTTGCCCTGTTCACTCACCTCTTCTCCTTCTTCTTTTCTCAACTCTTCTACCATTTCACATCTCTCCGTAGGCCTCACTTTCCTCAAGTAGCTCTCTTTATTCCTATATCCTACATTTTCTTCCGTGTCCTCATCCTCTGTGAATATCCACTTATCTTCTTCATCTGACGATACACCGTCTAAATAGCTTGATTCCGAATCAGAGAACACGTCTCTTTCCATTACTTTAATTCCCCAATAATCAAGTTCCTCCATTACTCTCATCACAAGTCTGCGAATTTCTCCAGTTCTTCCTGATAAGTCCGTATCAAACCTTCCCTCTAGAAATCTCCGTACATACTTTAGTACCACTGTGTCGGGTTTAGCTCCCTTCAATTCATCTTTTATGGCTTTCTTCATCTCCTCCATACTTGGCTTAGCTACCTTGCTAATTTTCTTCTCCTCTTTCAAGCTTCTGTTAACTCTCTTTACTTCCTTCTCTACTTTTTGCTCTCTATTATTTTTCTCGAAATATGGGTAATGTGCCGCTATCTCTTTATCGTCCTCTCTTTTCTTACTATTTCTAGAGTTCCTCTCAACTTCTTCATTCTTAATTCCGTCGTTACACCGATTTCTACTTGTTTTCCTGTTATGCCTAACTACTTCCATCCGATTCTTTCTCGTTTCTAATTCTTCAATCTCCCTCTCGATCTTTGCACACAATGCAGTTATCTCTTCCATTGTGGACATCTTGGCACCTTTAACCTTATTCTCCCTCTCTTGCCTCGTCTCCGACTGGTTTACATCTCTCAATCTTTGGAGACGTCTTTCATAATCTGATGAATCATCCGACGATACATCAATCTTGTCATTATTCTCTCGTGCACCTGTAATGCCTAACCTTTCCTGTGCCTCTGAAATCCTTTCCGTCTGACTCATCAAGTCCTGAGGATCTCCCCGTCGTTTCTGGTTAACTGTGGTCCCTTCTAGTTCCGGGTCCTCATTCTTCTCTTCCTTATCAGCCAGAAATCTCCTCTTATATTCCATCAACGGAATATCATCCTCACTTTCCCAATCGTCTAGATCTGCTAGTCCTTCTCCCACATCTTCTGACAATTCCGTATACCTCATCATAATCGATTTACATCTTCTTCCATCGATCTCTCTTCTACTATTTTGTTGCTCCCTAGTTTCTTTTCTCCTTTCTGTTCCGGAATTGGTTTTTGCTTGGTTCTTACCTGTTTCTATTCCTACTCTAGCATTTAGGTTACCAAAAGGGTTTTCCATCATCGAATCGCCTCCTGGATTCTTTTCTTCATTACCAATGGTCTGCGTTGCAACAGTGTTTGTTTTCTTTTCTATCTTAATCTTATTATCATCAAGTTTTCTCTTCAAGTTCAACTTTGGTCTCTCTTTTATACAATTGATCTCCGCTCCATTATTAATCTCACTGTTCGTTGTTCCTTTCATTTTACACAGTTGTATCTTGGCACAGTGTCCATTCTCTGTCCTCACATTAAAATCATTTATCTCGAAACCCCCTCCACTCTTTATCTCTTGCAGAAAATTCCGTACCGCTATCCTATTGCGTCTCTTACTTAAGGGTACCCAGTGTTTTCCTCTATAGGTCTCAATGTTTTGTCGCAAACCAGTCTGTCTGTTTTCTATGCTCCATCTTTCTAGGGCACTAGTAACATGTAACAAGACTAGTGTATCTGGTTCCAATCTTGGTTCTTCTGCCATTTTCCAACAATTTCTTACTCCCCTTATTTTAGTCAACTTCTGCTTACTAATACTTCTTGTATCACCCTTTACGTATTATTTACCGTGAAACATATATATATATATATATAATCTCTGCCAGACGGAACTATTGGTACTCATAAATTAATTTAACTAATTATTCTTAACTAGCGAAGTCTTTGAATTAAGTAATGTTGCCACGTTTTCGGAATCTTGATAGCACTTGAGGTTCACGTCTTGAAATACCAAGTTTACGCCCCAGGCAACTCAATTGAAAACAACGTCTACTTTTCTGGTACCTTGATTGAAGACAGCGCTTTACGTTTCTGGTATCTTGATTGAAGACAACGTTTTACCTTTCTGGTATCTTGATTGAAGACAGGGTTCTATGTTTCGCGTACCTTAATTGAAGACAACAGCCACGTTTCTGGTATCTTGATTGAAGACAACAGCCACATTTCTGGTATCTTGACCGAAGACAACGACCACGTTTCTGGTATCTTGATTGAAGACAGGGTTCTATGTTTCGTGTACCTTGATTGAAGACAACATCTACGTTCTTGGTATCTTGATTGAAGACAGGATTTTATGTTTCGTGTATCTTGATTGAAGACAACGACTTCGTTTCTGGTATCGTGATTGGAGACAACGGCCACGTTTCAGTAACGTACCGTCTGTAGTTTTCAGCCACGTAGAGTCAACCTTGATCTGTAACGTAGCCGTCTGTAAGTTTTCAGCCACGTAGAGTCAACCTTGTTTTATTTCAACGTTGATAATCGAATCCTGGTCACCGGCATCAGTTCACCACCACGTCTCACAGCTCCTGGGAACGGTCACCACTTCACCACCACATGACACAGCGTCTTATGACAAGGCCATCACTGTCAGAATCCTGATCTCACAGCCTGATGACCGTCCTCTAGTTTACCATCAGTATCGTGAGGAAAACTTCCTTTGTTGGCCCGGGTTCTTAAACTTTGTGATCGTATAGTGCGTTGTTTTTGTTGTTGACAGTGGTGTGTGAATCATATGATAGTTTCTAACACGTTGTAACGAGAAATCCAAAACACGACATCGAAACGAAGGCACTCACCATAAGATGCAGTTTTTTGTCAAATAAAGTTATTAGTTCTTTAATCTGGTTTTCTTCGTTTACAGGGTTCTGGGTTAACAATCTGACGTTTCCTTCTAAACATTTATGGATGTTTTACGTATGGAGGGAACCTTTTAATTAGGACTTCGTCCCCGACCCCTTGTTGTCCTTGATAGTTATGCTAGGGCCTCTCTTCTATCTAGCTAGCGTTCTGGTTTAAAAACTCGACTCACCGTTTTAAGGTTGGTTAGTTTTCGTTAGTATACGATGTTGTAAACCGTCTCTCTTAACAAAGCAATTAGAACTGTTCAATTTACCATCTTGCCTTTCAGTTTTTCAATTTCTTCACCTTTTCTTCCATGGATGCGATGTTCCGCCCTTCTGTTCCATTCTTCGTCTTGTTGCTCTGTGTATTCGTCATCGTTGATCGTATGACGTCGTTGGTCTCTCGCATTCCATTCTTTTTCTGTAACTCGCATCGAGAGTATTCCTTTCCTTACATAGTCGGTCCCTTATTCTCCAATTTACGTCATTTTGACCCGTATGTCACTGCTCCTGTGACATGTATACACGACGTATGCGTCAATCTCATACGTCAATCCTTGCTAGTTTTACTTTTGCTGCCGAATTTCACCAATTGTAGCATTGTTGATGCATCGAATGCAGTGTTTTTCTCTAATAGGTGAACATTAATTGTCCGTAATATCTTTCCCTTTTCCATATCCAGCGTCCCCACCATGCGTGCTCTCGAAGCAAGCCTGTCAGCTCCCTCCTTGTCGCGTAACCCTGCAAAACCATAACAGTAGATCCAGACCAGTTCGTGAAGATTCGAGGCTTCTACGGATGTTTACTATTCATGCCGTAGCCATCCATGTTGGGCCATCAGAAGCAATGATTGAGAGTCTTACGCAATAACTTCCCTGGTAAATGGATTTGCAGATACCCATGAAGGTATAATATACTGAAACAATTAGGGCTGAAGCAACAGTAAACAACAAGGGCACTTAAACTTGGTGAACCTGATGAAAAGTCACAGGGCTAGCTGTGGAACAACCGCAATGGGCAATGAAATTCAGGCCAGTAATTTATGTACAACAATATTATTACATTAACATCTGCATCGGGATGAAAGGGATGCCCTTAGAGGTTACAATAAAGCGAAGTGAGCTCAGTCCCTAGCACAGGTGGACAACCATCAGGGTTCTGACACTTAGATGTAAAGGATTTAGAAGGGCGGAAACACTTGTCTGACTGGGAAAAACCTCTGATGATCAGATTGCCTCATGTTGTAAGGCTGTATATTGATTTCCAGTAACTGTATCGCGAGTTTGTCTTGTACTATTGTTAGTTATTTATAAATTGATGTTTATTCTGCTACCGGCTGGTTCTTTATGTTGTCTTATTTTAAATTCTTGCTTCCTTCTTAATATCCCTTTTGTTCCTAATGAGGACGTCACTGCGCAGACCCTCGTGTGATTTGTTTGACATGAGAGAGTTGACAGCCCCATGTACAAACTCACCCTAGCAGCTTGTTCAAGACAGATGATCACTTGAAAATATCGTAATAACAGGAAACTGTTGAGAGCATGAGAAGAGAAGAAATACAACAAGATAAAAATACGGACATCTACAAGAGTATAACGTCAAGTCATTCCTATTGTATGACTGTGAAACATAGGGAACAATAAACACAACACTTAGGAAGTTACATACTTTCATATGGATGCTTACGTAGAATAGAAAGATTGAAACTGTACGGAAGATGGCCAATGTGAAACTGATAACAAAAACCAGAAGGTGGCAATGGGACAGGAGATGGGAAGACGACGCTGACAGACATTGAGAAAACCTGTTGATAGCTTGACAAGGCAGTCCTTGTTCTATAATCAGCATGGTAAGAGAGGAAAGGGAGATAGAAAATCATCCTGAGAAGACAACTGGGGACACAAACTGAAGCGATAAAGAAAACAATGAGTGATATTGAGCAGATGACACAGGACAAGAGAAATTCGCGTGAATTTGTTTAAAATCTACGTACCTGGGGGGTGATGAAGGGTGCGGATTTAATCACATTAAAAACATAAATGTTTTATCTTGTCGTTGACATCATCGAATACTTCAGTGTATTACCTGTGCGCTGTATCATCTATTTTAAGTGACAGAAGAGGATCAGTGATATTGATGCACCAGACTACTAGTTTCTAGCGACAAAGGAACTTTGGTAAGGATAGTATAGCCATGGCATTTTGTGCAGGTTTGGGGATGCGTTGTTCTGTGCCCGAGTTGTTCTATGCTTGAGTTGTTCTATGCCCGAGTTGTTCTATGCCCGAGTTGTTCTATGCGGGGGTTTCTGAAGAGACAAAGACATAATAGGTCTACAGCACCGTCAGCACGACGTACGAGGCAACTAACATGAGGTTGTGCATGAGGCTGGCGACCTCAATTATAAAACAAATAGCCATAGACACCATGGTTACAAGACCACGTGACTGCTTGATACAAGCTTCCAATGTGCGGACCAGCTTCAGTGGTGCTCCATGCTCGTACGCAGCACAAAGGAAAATAATGATGATGATGGGAGCCGCGGTAGCGCAGTGGTTAGTGCACTGGCTTCCTAGCTTTGTGGTCCATGGTTCGATCCCTAGTTGAGGTGGGGATTTTTTAGACCGCAAGTGGCTCCGGGGTCGACCCTGCCTCATGAATTGGGTACCAGAGCAACTATGGGAAGGTTAAGGCGGCCGGCGTACCACATCACCCCTAGTGTGCCGATGGTCAAGAAAATACGGACTTAACATCATATTCCTAATATGCCTTAATAAGCGTGTAACGGGAGCCTTTACCTTTTGTTAGTAATGATGATGATTTGCAAAGTAAGAAACAGAACTGTAATGAAAGTGAAAAAAATAAGTAGCGCGCGGTTACATCAGCTGTTCGAAATAAAAGTTGAACATATGCAACAGTGAGTTAGATCTGCCATAGATCCACATACATTTTCCAATTAAACGATCAAGTCTTCTTGTATACACCACGCTTTTTATGTTAAATGTTATGGCTAGCGCTAGAATTTTAATGACCTAAAATTATTAGAAAGTAACCTATAACGCATACATTTATAACCCAAAAAAAGCCACAAAATGCTCTCAAATGTTAAAATATTACCTTAAAAAAAAAAATAGTACTTTTCTTTCAGTTTCCGTGCTAATCTAAAATTCGTTTGCATTATTAATAAAACAGACGAAAATAAGCCGTATAAAACAAAAGAACCTAAAAATATTAATATTTATTTATTTATTTATTTTTTACTGCGCCACACTGAAATTTCTTAATTTACTAACTAAAAAATGAACAATAAAACCAAAGCAAGAGAGAAAAAACAAACAAAAAATATAATTTAATTGTTTTTCTTGCCAAACTGAAAGTTTATTTTATTAACCAAAAAACATTAAGACCACCAAAAAAAAAATAAAAAAAGAAACCATAAACAAATGCAATTTAAATGTCAGTTTCAGTGCCAAACTGAAAATTTTAATTTTACTAACAAAATAGTTAAAAGGAACACAAAATACATACAATTACAACTGAATATATTTACAGTTTCATTGTCAAACTGAAAGTTTTTATTTCATGAGTACAAAATTATAGTTCACAACAAAAACCACGCGCAGTTTTTCCAAAGAGAATGACTTCCTATTGTCTGCCAACAAAGCTTTGAACACTGAAACACTCCTTTCCACTTCTATTGACCCACATGAGCATTCTTGAAAGAAACGTAAATTCAGAGCTTCCAACTAGTGCCAAACAGAGAAAATTGTCATTTAAATGAAAATCCAAACTACCTAGGCATTATTTTTGATCGCAGTCTGACTTGGATAAACAGGTAGACAGAAATCGAATGAGAGCAAGACAAATAATGGCAATTATGAAAAAACTTGCTGTAACAACTTGGGGTGCAGATGAGAAAGTGCTTAATTAAGGTGATATACAAAGGGCGAGTGAGGCCAGTAAGTACTTGAATATGGTATGGCAGCGTGGGCAACAGCAGCTAAGACAAACTTCGATAAAATTAGCAGACTCCAAAATCAAGCAATGAGAATTATAACGGGAGGCATGAAGTCAACACCTATAAAAGAACTCGAAAAGATTACATGCCTCCAGCCAATGACAGATAGAAGAGACTGCAGGGCTCAGCACCAGGCCGAAAAATTCAAAAGACTAACAGACCAGCCAATGTGCCATAGAATTAATGCTCTAAGAAGGCAAAGACTCAAACGAAGCTTTTTTGTAGAATCAACCAAACCACAAATGAGAGCAGTGTCCATAGATAAAATATCCAGTTAAACCCATCTACACTGCACACAAGCTTCCAGTTTGGCAACAAAATCGTTTCCTTAAAATGATAGAACACATTCCTGGAATTGAAAGAAAAAAGAGCAAAACTGCAACAGATAGAAAATCCATAGCGACAAAATACATAGAGAAACATTACCCACGCAACACCTGGACCCATGCATACACAGATGGATCAGCAAAAAATGCAACAGAAAATGGAGGTGGGGGTGTCTTTCTGACCTTATGCACTGGTGCAGAAAAAAAGCTGTCAGTGGCGACAGGACGATTCTCCAGCAACTTCAGAGCAGAGGCAGAGGCCTTGAAAACTGCAGCAGAAGTTATATTGACAGAAGAAAGCGCTGAGAGACAAGTTGCTTTCTTTACTGATGCACAGTCAGTAATTGCAACGTTGAAAAGCCAAAATAATACAGACCTGGATGATCTCAGAATAGTGCTTCACAAACTTTGTCAACGATTCAAAAGTGTTGTGATCCAATGGATCCCATCTCATTGTAACATCACTGGCAATGAAGAGGCTGACAGAATGGCAAAAGAAGGTTCACATCTATCTCAGCCTGATGCAAGCATAACATTTGAGGAGGCAAAGAGTTTTATTAGAATCAGATACAGAAACAAATGGAACGTTGAACATCCAGGGCACACAAAGAATGATTGCTTACTACCAGCTACACAGAAGAGAACAAGTGGTAATCTTCAGACTCCGCACTGGCCACAACAGATTGAGATACCATCTATTCAACAAGCTAAAGATAGGAACTACCGATCAGTGTAACTGTGGCACTGATAAAATGACTGCTGAACATCTGCTTCAAAGTTGCCCCTTATATGTGGTACAGAGAAAGTGCATATGGCCGACGCCAGCTCCTTTCGTGGAAAAGCTTTACGGGAATTCAAATAGCCTAAAACTGACTATTGCTTTCTTTGAGAACATTCAAGTGGACGTCTGAGAGTGTACGAAGAAGAAGAAGAAGAAGAAGAAGAAGAAGAAGAAGAAGAAGAAGAAGAAGAAGAAGAAGAAGAAGAAGAAGAAGAAGAAGAAAGAAACGTCACTTAGTTATTACGTCACCTGAAAAGTCGCCAGGGGGGACAAGTTTTTCCTCGACAGCACATCTGAAATTAGGCACAGCTTTTCATATCCCGGCATGATGCTGACCACATCAACCCTAGTGTGCCGTATGGTCAAGAATATTTGGGTCTAACACTATATTCCCAATATGCCTGAATGGGCATGTAACTGGATCGTTTACCTCAACTTACCTTTTTCATTTCCCATATATTTTTTTCAAATCGTGCTCTCTTTCCTTTTTCACTGCCTTTCCCACATTTCCAGTCACACTTAATCAAATCTGATTCACAAACAGGGTAGAAATTCAAAATTCGACTTTATGTAGGAAATTGTAATTGCAATTTCAAGTAGGAAAACGGTACCAGCAATTTCAAGATCAGAAAGCAGTTCTTGAACAACTTTAATGGAGGCCGCAACACTGCTGTCAAGTGAGTTTATGATTTTTTTTCACACCGCTTTTAATTTTTCGCAGTAAAAGTTGAATGCTTCGATCCAATCCCCCCTCCCCCTGTGGTTAAAGTGGGGCCGGCAGCCGTGCTGGTGTAATGATTACCACACTGCGCTGGCGATCGGGTAATCCAGGTTCAATCCAAGGCGAGGACATTTGAATCTGTGTCGTCGACTGGGACTTGGACTGGATTGATTCGAGCCCCAGAGAAGACATTTGAAGCAGTGTCGTCGACCAGAGACTGGCGGCTCCTGAGCCGACCCCAGCTCTAATGGGTACCCTCAGAAGACGGCGAATATCTGCCTGAATGGCGAGTGGGCACTTGTCAGTGTACAGGGAAAAAAGGAATACGCACGTAAAAATCAGTCTCAGGCGGAGATTCTCGCCTCGAGTAATAGCGGACGTACGTGGAAAAAAAATAAATAAAGAAATAAAAATAATAAAGAAATAAAAAAGAAATAAATAAAAAGAAAATAAAAAAAGAAAATAATGGGACCAGGCAGCAAAGGAACGTCAAAAACGCCAAACGAAATGTTGCTTTCAGGAAGACCTTCTTCACGCACCCAATCAGCTGGTCAACTTCGGAGAATTGGCCTCGTACCTTCTAAGCATCTCGATGACAGGCATGTGCTAAACATGTTAGGTGCACCATTTTTGAGTCCAACATTTGTAGTTATTCAGCAGCCTTTATCATATATGGGGCGGCGTCTGTCACGAAGGACAGACCATTGTTGTGTTGGATACCATTTTGCCATATTAAGCTCTAAGAAATGTCAGAGTTTCTTCATTGTTAAAAAATTCACTTTTACTACATGCTCACAACTGATGAGAAAATGTTCATTAGATCCATCTTTTTCCATCGTACCTACCACTACATTTGCCACATGTCGTCTTCGAGAGTCATTTGTCTCATCCATCGATAACCATATTTTCTAGTCTGCCATTTTTCTCAACAATGGTGTTTTCATAACAGCGGCTCACATAATTTTTTCCTTAATGTGGAAGAGTCTGGCTAAGACTTTCCGTGTGTTTTTCTAAAAATTCGAGCACGTTAGGATAGTTAACTTTATTCAAGGGAATGTCAGCATAGATGAAGGCTTCATACAATTCTTGGTAAAACTCATGGTGTTTTGACTCATACATTTGGCCAAAGAGCATCTGCTTCAACATTTAAAAAAAAAAATCTTCATTTCTCAACCTTCGGTATATTTAATAAATCTTCATTTCTCCACCTTCTCCTAAATTTAAAAAAAAAAATCTTAATTTCTCCACCTTCTCTTTCATTAAAGAAAAAACAATTTCATGTTGTTGCGGGCTGGGTTTACTTTGTTTGATATGGTGTGATTGATGATAATGAGCAAATCGTGCTAGATGTAATGCGAATGCGTCTGGGTTGTCAATGGTTGGTTACAAGATGGTTCATACAAAAATGGATTTCAATGTCAGTGTAGTTGGGTCCAACAAATACATCCATATTTATTGACATGAGATAATACGTTATAGTTCATGGCATTGATTCATCATATGAGTACATTTGAATGCTCCTACAGTTCTCCTTAATACTTCACATATCTGGAATATTTACTAGCAGCGCCATCACGGTATTCACTGAAGTATCGAAAACCAGACATGAAGTTAATATAATAAAAATGAGATTTGTAATGCTTCCCTGGAAAATATACTTCCTCGAACTCAATCCTTCTGTCCGCAATCTTTATATAATATCAGTGGCGACCTTCGTAAAATATACAACCACGTAGAAGAATAGATAATCTTCAATTTCCAGGAGCAAAAGCTTCGACGTCCTCCTTAGTCGAAATCTAATAATGAATGGCCCCGGCTAACGGTTTGCATATATTATCTACGTCATCATATCTAAGTGACGTCAGACTAACATCGCGTTCAATTTTAACATTCATATAAGTGCAAAAATACAACATGTTGGCCACAAATAGAACTGTTAGCACGTAGATTAACTGATAACACGACTAAACGTGGACACCATGAAAAATACAAGTTAAATCATCTTTAACAGATACCTCCCCCGGTGGATTTGAAAAAAATCGAGAAACGATTTTTTGTCTAAAAGTATCACTCATGAAAATAAATTACATTAATTTCAAACTGAGATTTTGAACGAAAAATCGCGGAAAAAATCATATAAACATCTAGATATGTTTATATTAAACTAATGTCCATGTCGTTATCTAGACTAATTATACGTCAAACGTATGTCAGAGCAATGTATACATAACCGAACGTCACTAATAGAAAATGTCGTCAATAGTCAACAAATTAGAGACGTTTACGATACTTAAGAAGTATATAAGAAAAATTAATATCTAAAAATAGTGATGGTATAATTAACTACTCTGTAGTATTAATTAATTAAATTAAAGAAAAGAATGTGTTAAATATATAAGTATGTAGTAATTTCAAATAATAAAATTATATATATATAGATATATAATTAATCAAAAGTAATTATATAATGCATGTGAGTATAAATAATACAACAGGAAGTAGTGAGAAATGAAAATTAGTAAAGTAAATATTTTTAACAAGAAAAAGTAGACATCAGAATAAAGGGAAGTAAGGAAGAATAGCATAAAGCGAACAAAGAAATTGTGTGGTATCTATTTAAATTTATTACCAATCAAAAAGAGGTAAAGAAAAGATATTACTCAATCTGTCTAAATATAATAATGAGATATTAATACTTAACTAAAATTTAAATATCACTTATGCATAAATACACAATATAACTATACATTAAAATACATTATAACATGAAAAGTCAGTTCAGTTTTAAATCCTGGAAACATCACAATCATTGGAATGTAGAGTGTTCGAAGCAGTAATACATCATTGTAACATTCACAACTGTCAATAGAGAGAAACTCCATATACGAAAGTTCCATGTATCAATACAGTAGTAACCAATCCTGACAGTTTCTTGAATTGTAGAAAGTGAGCCTTCCATAGTCATAAGACAAAAACTTGGTAAAATAATGATCTACGCATCAACATATATCTCCGAAATGTCCCGTGAGATATTCAGCAATAAAAAATACACGTTTGTCCAACAATATGATACAAAAGCCATTGCAGGCTGCAAACGAGACAGTCTTTTCTTCTGTACACTTTCTGGTTTGGAAAGAGGTAGTCTTTCTGTACACTTTCTGGTTTGGAAAGAGGTTGACTTGATTACAAACAAAGTCATGAATTCACGAATGTCTTTGGTGCATTAATTAGGCTTCAGGTACGGAAGTCGGGTTCCTGGACAAAACATTAGCGACGACATCTTGATGGAATCAGTAATCGAATACTGCGTTATGCTGCACCAGCTATTACTGATACACTAACATACATATATAATCAATGTCTCGCAAGGAGTTACTTTCCATCTGCCTTTAAAATCGCTAAAGTATACCCTCTTGTTAAACCTGGTTCATCAGATAATAACAACCTTGGTAACTATAGGCCCATTTCTCTTATATCGTCGCTGTCCAAACCATTGGAAAAACACATATACAAAACAGTAATAGAACACCTAGCCAATAATAACCTACTAGTTGATAGTCAGTCGGGGTTTAGACCAAAACATTCATGTCACACAGCCTTAACAAAAATGATAGACAACTGGCATCTAAACATCAATAACGATAATTTATGTGGAGCAATCTTTGTAGACTTTAAAAAAAGCATTCGATATGATAGATCACACTATTTTAATCAGAAAATTAGAAACAATGAAAGTAAATCTTAAGCTGGTGAAGTTAATTAAATCATTTCTGACAGACAGAAAACAAGTGGTGTCTTACAATAATTCTTTGTCCAACCCAACTGTTGTCGATATCGGTGTTCCCCAGGGCTCTATTCTCGGCCCTCTTCTCTTTGCCGTATACATTAATGATCTTCCTCTGCACATCAAACATTCATCCTGTGACCTGTTTGCCGATGACTGTACTATTTACATTAGTGACAAATGTTGCACTGCACTAGAACTATCTTTACAAACTGACACACATAATATTATTAAGTGGAGCAACGAGAATCGAATGCAAATAAATATTAGTAAAACGAAATGTATGTTAATATCAACCAGACAAAAACTACAAAACTCGCAGAAAACAACACTTCAGCTCTACATTGGAACATCACTAATTGAAAACATAAATGAACATAAAACTCTAGGTCTAACTGTTGACCAGCACCTAAGTTGGAACTCACATGTAAGTGCACTCACAAAGCTAACGGCACAAAAAGTTTACCAATTAGCCAAAATCAAACACTTCCTGGATGAGGGGGCAAGGAAAATGTTCTACACATCTCACATACAAACATACCTATACCTAACTATTGTTCCACAATCTGGGATGGTTGTTCCATATCCAACACAAAAAGGCTTCATTCACTTCAAAAACGTGCAGTGCGCCTAGTTGCTGATAAACACCAAACACATTGTATAGATCTATATAACTATCTTAAAATATTACCCCTTAAAAAGCGCTTCTTATTTAACAAAGCTAAATTCGCTCACAAAATCTTGTCACATAATGCTCCAAAGTATCTGTGGCCACTTTTAAAATTCAATGAAAAACGTAGTCAGCGCTTTAACCAGTTAGAGGTACCCAAGCCGAGGCTAGATTTGTACAAGAAGAGCTTGGCTTACTCAGCTGCTCATCTTTGGAACAATCTTCCACGTGACCTGAAAAACATGCACAGTCCCTACTCATATAATCGTAGACTGTTCAAATACATTATGAGTGCGGATTATATGCAGCCCTAAGGGATTATGTTTCGAATTATTATTATCTAATATACTGTATGGAGGGTCTGATGATCTAGTTTTTCATTTTAATATACCTTACTTCTTAATTGTAATCAGATATTGTAAATGTATGCTTTTATACTACTTATAATGTTGCATCGCCATTGAACTAATACCTTAAGTATGTTGGAGAATGTCTGGATACCTAGCAATAAAGATGAGTAAGAGGAAGGGCAAAATGCAAGACGGGCCTATATGTACGATTCTCATCTATCAGTCAATACCCTTTACCTCCCTAAGGAGCATAGGTCATAAAACTGGATCTCGTGTAGTGGAGGCGTCAACAATTCACTCCATGTGGCAGTATCTGCTTGGGACTCAAAGTTGCTCACATGTGGGAACATTTTCCGCATGCGCTGACAACACATGAAGTCCCAGCTAATTCAGCAGATTTCCAAAATGTCACGAGTTCTTATTATATGCCACCATTATCTGATTACGTTTCAAATTATCTCTTATTTACCGTATGAATGGTTTAGATTGTGTTTGTTAGTTTTTTATTTTTATTTATTTATTTTTTTATTTTTTATTGTTAAGGCATTAATTTTTGTTAATGTATTTTAATTAATAATTTTTCCCCCCTTAAATTTGATTATGTCTGCATGTTACAAATGTATGTTATTATTTTACCTCGATAATGTTGTATGCTTAAATAATGCTAAAAATACATGTGCTATTGAAAGGATACTGTATGAAAGGTGAGCGAAAGGAAGGGCAGAATGTTAGACAGGCCTGCGTGCCCGATTCTCAACCCTTTGAAAATAAAGTTCGTTCGTTCGTTCGTTCGTTAATCCTAACAAACGTCTTACTTGTCTCTTGGTATGAGGAATAGATAAGTTTAGGATTTTAAACACATTCTGAGGTATTGTCTGAAGTTGACCAGAACCAATAGTATGTCCTAGAAACGTAAGTTCCTTAACGCTATTTGTAACTTAGTAGGTTTAGCAGTAAGATGATGGAAACGAAGAATTTCTAATAAGGAACGAAGTCCTACAAAGTGTTCTTGAAAAGATGAACTGAACAAACAAATATCATCTATGTATGTTATGATACCAGTTCTATGTGAAAAATATTTTCGCATCATGCGAATGAATGTGGCAGGTGCGTTCATCAGCCCGGTAGGCATAACGTTCCATTGGAATAACCCACGTGGAGTTGAAAACGCAGTAAGAGGTTTAGATTGTTCGGTTAATGGGATTTGCCAATAACCTTTTGTCAAATGGAGGATTTAATAATTACCAATACTAACTATTTTTGTAAATAGGATACATTAGAGAGACGAGTAAGTAGATCGTTTTGTAATATAGCTTGGATAACATTAGAGAGACGAGTAAGTAGATCGTCAAGTAATGGATGTGGTTGAGCCGCGTCAGAAATAGATATTTCTTGAAAGAACCATGCGTCGACAAACTTGCAACGAAGATTAATCACATACTCATACGATGACTGTATGTCCTGATTTATCTCAGAGTCAGTAAGAAGATCTTTGATTAATCCCATGGGACCTCTTGGTGGAGCCCCAAAAACATGCTCAAAAGGGGAAAACCATGTCTGCTCGTGCGGCACTTCTCGATAAGCAAAATGTACGACTGGAAGGACTCTGTCCCAATCCTGAGGATATTTGGTAGTCATCTTATGCAATAATTACTTGAGTGTTCTGTTGAGCCTCTCCACAGAACCATTACTCATTGGGTGATAAATACTACTTAAAGATCTGTCAATTTGAAGTATTTTCATGACAGATGTCATGGTTTCAGAAACGAATTGAGACCCATGATCAGATAAAAGTTTACGAGGAAATCCTAATCTCGAAAAAATTAACAAAAGAGCATCAGCTACCTCTGAAGACGTAGTATATTTCAGAGGGATGGCCTCAGGCCACCTAGTGCACAGATCAATGCACGTGAGAACATACCTGTGACCTCTAGCAGAAGCAACCGATAAAGGACCGATGATATCAACGGCCATCTTATCAAAAGTTCTAGTAGATATATCACATGCTTGAATTGGAGCGACGTGAAAAGCTCCTCTTGATTTGACTTCTTGGCAGGTAATGCAAGAACGTACATATAATGAAACGTCCCTGGAAACACCTGGCCAAAAGAATGAAGATAACACTCTGGACCGTGTTCGAGTGTATCCCATATGACCAGCGCAATGCGAGTCATGTGCATGTCGTAATATATATGGCCTAAATTTCAGAGGTACCATAACTTGAAATTTGACTTTAGAATTATCAATAAAATTTCTAACCAATATGTCATTTTTAACTGTAAACCAATGTTTACGACTTTTATTTATGTTAACGTCTTCATTATTTGTGATCATATCAAAAAAAATTACATTGAATCATTTTCCTTTTGGAGTTTTGCAAATGAAACTCTGTCTATCCCGGAATGTACATCAATCTCATCCTGAGTAGTTATCTTTAGCTCTGAACTGTTTTCAGTCTCCATTATTTGAGCTTGGGCACGAGTAGTAACTGCATTGGCAGTCAACAAATTCTTTTTTCCCACTCTTCAATTTCTTTTTGTGAGCAGTCCCTGCTCCTATGGATACGACCCACCGTGAGATCAGGGACTAGATTATTTAATAAACATACGTTAACCTTCCCTGAAAAGAATGGAGTATGAATATTAACAATAGCTGTGGGGTAAAATTCCACAGTTCCTTCAAAAGTAATACATTTTACAAATTCTCCAGTCGAACAAAACGGGTGGACCAGCGACTGCCTAATTCCAACAGTCGTTGAACCCGAATTCTTTAGTACTGATACCAGAGTACTATTCACCAATCCTCTGCTGAATATAAAAGTACCAGTACCGTCATGTGCCGAGAGACTTACAGCAGGAAAGGGATGTCCACACTTCAGAATCGTAGTGCTGTCTTTCTGGAAAAGAGTTTTACAATCCTGGCAATGGGAAGCAACATCAAAATTAAATGAGTAACATGCAGATGATTGAACCTGATTATTCAATTCATGATTACCCACAGGTGTATTAGTAGTGAGTGCCGCCCCTGCATTATGTTCTGACCTCGTTGGGCCACGTGAGCTAGATCGTTGTCTCTGACGATCAAACGAATTACCTTGATTTCTAAAGGTCTGACTGTTTCTTCTATTATGGTATTGTTGATTGTTCTTACCCCAATTATTATTTTGAGTAAAGAAGTTATTTTGTTTTCTCCAGTTATTACCTTGTTGGAAATTGTTGTTATAATTATTATTATATCCATACTGAGGTGACTGGTTTCTAAATTGTTGTCGACCCCTATTAAAATTATCATGTCTGTTGAAATTGACATTTTTACCATACTGATTATCATTATTTCTCCTAGTCATAAAATTTTTGTCTAGGCTCTGAGATCTTGTTCTATTATTATTATTCCAAGTTGCAGCAGAAGCAACTGGAAGAGCATCTCTTATTTGATTGTTAGCCATTCATGATCCGGGATGTGCAGTGCAGTACTGGGTAGCTATTTCCTCTAGAGCAGCTAAATTTGGTGGTTTGCGTTCATGTAAGAATTGCAAAAGTGGCTTGCAGACTGAAGATAATACCTTATCCCTTAGTATTAAATCAACAAGTTTATCATAAGATTTTTCAATACCTGATAATTGAATCCATCTATTGAAAGTGATTTTTATTGCGGAGATATATTGAGAGAAGTCTTTTCCTGTCTCATGATTCATTGTCTTAAATTTCATACGATAAACATCTTCGTTGAGTTGAACAAGTTTCAATAGTATTGCTTTAGCAGCGTTATAATCATTTCTAACTGCCTCATCCATAGTACTGATGGCAGTCATAGGTTCTCTAGTTAAATATCGTAGTAGTTTGGTAACCCATAATGATTTATCCAACTTATGTGCGATGCATACTCCTTCATACCTCGAAAGGTAGCATGACATGTCATCAACCGTGAGGTTAAATACAGGTAATTTAAACCAATCATTACCCTTATTATTACCTGATGACGAATCAGTATTGGAATTCCCCGTATTACCATTATTTGCTGTTTGAGCTTTTAATTTTTGTTCTTCTATACGAAGAAGTATTAATCTCTCTTCTGTAGCAAGTCTTTTCTCTTCATCAACACGTTTTTTTCTCTCTATATATATATATATATATATATATATATATATATATATATATATATATATATATATATATATATATATATATATATATAACAGACATAAATGTACATAAAGCATACATAGAAATTACAAATTACGAGAGGGCACACCAACAATTAAAAAAAAATTGTTTTCGCAACAGGTACTTAGCTTAACTGCAGAAAAATATCCATCCTCTCAGACGTCAGTATATACCAGAGGCTTTGATGGAAGGCAAACTGGTGGCTTGAAGTACTCGTTCTCCTTCAACTACCATGGGTGACAGTCCAAAACACTGGATTCCAAGGCACAGATGACTTGAAAGTATGCTTTCAACCTATAGTTTCATACAATGGCAGCTGACATTTTTGAAAATTTGGAGCGTTGGCAGGACAACCATCAGTCATGCGCAGATCAGCTTGAATTATGTAAATTTGCCCCAACGGCAGAGTTCTTATAAAATTTTGCAGAATTTGTTTCTGTCTTCGTCAATGTTCATTCAGAAATATTATTGCATGACCATTTTTGTTCCCCATACAGTGGGCACCACTTCTGTTGCGGGCTGGGTTTACTTTGCTTGATATGGTGTGATTGATGATAATGGGCAAATCGTGCTAGATGTAATGCGAATGTGTCTGGGTGGTCAATGGCTGGTTACAAGATGGTTCATAAAAATGGACTTCAACGTCAGTGTAGTTGGGTCCAACAAATACATCCATATTTATTCACGTGAGATAATACGATACAGTTCATGGCATTGATTCATCATATGAGTACATTTGAATGCTACTACAGTCCTCCTTAGTACTTCACATATCTGCAATATTTACTAGCAGTGCCATCACGTTTATCTCTGAAGTATCGAAAACCAAACATGGAGTTAATATAATGAAATTGCGATTTGCAATAATTCCCTGGAAAAAATATACTTCCTCGAACTCAATCCTTCTGTTCAGAATCTTTATATAATATCAGTGGCGACCTTCGTAAAATATACAGCCACGTAGAAGAATAGATAATCTTCAATTTCCAGGAGCAAAAGCTTCGACGTCTTCCTTGGTCGAAATCTAATAACGAATGGCCCAGGCTAACGGTTTGCATATATTATCTACGTCATCATATCTACGTGACGTCAGACTAACATCGCGTTTGATTAACATTCATATAAGTGCAAAAATACAACATGTTTTCCACGAATAGAACTGTTAGCGCGTAGATTAACTGTTAACACGACTAAACGTGGACACCATGAAAAATACATATTAAATCATCTTTAACATGTCTCCACCTTTTTCTATATTTAAAAAAACATATTAATTTCTCCACCTTCTCTAGCATTTAAAAAAAAACCTTTCCACCATCAAATATATTTTTAAAATCTTCATTTCTCCACTTTCTCCTGCATAATAAAAAAACTTTAATTTTTCCACAGTCAAATATATTTTTTAAATCTACATTTCTCCACCTTCTCCTACATAATGAACAAGTTTAATTTTTCTACTATCAAATATATTTTTAAAATCTTCATTTCTCCACTTTCTCCTACATAATAAAAAGCCTTTATTTTTCCACCGTCAAATATATTTTTAAAATCTTCACTTCTCCACCTTCTCCTGCGTAAATATTCTTTATTTCCTCACATTCTCTTGTATTTAAAACATCTTTTCCCCCCAATTCTCGTTATTTAAAAAAATATGTTTCTTCCACTTTCCCTATTTAAAAAAAGGAATTGGTCCATATGCATTACAAACTTGTCATATCTCCGCCTTCTCCTACATTCGAACGAAAATTTACTTCGCACCTGCGGTTGCACAAAACTTTATCAGATAATTAAAAAAAAAAAAAACAATCTGCTCGCACAAAACCTGCTGTGTTAGCGTTATCTTTCTGATTTGTACAACACTTTTCACTGATTGCAGCAACACCTTCAGTCCATAAAAGCTACTGCTAAACGTGACTCCAACCATCCCATGCAGACATAGTGATCTCTCCAAATCACAGCTCTATTTCAGGTTTGTATTGAATAACTTACCAGACCATACGGGATTTTTATTTTTTGAGTTGCGCCCTTATATAACAGACGGACTATGTGTCTAGGTTATGTGTCATGGTACACTTGCCATCTGGTTCCGTCATTTTGGACGGTGAAAAAAAAACGCCAACCTAAGGTATGTTTGGTTTAATGTGGTCAAAGAGAGATAAATGTTTATTATCTTTCTGTGACAGGTTTGACTGGTGATTATCTTCTCCTGTCTTATGTTGTCCTGTCTCAGGCAATGTCTTATAGTTGACATGTCTTAAGTCTATTTATAGGTTCATTTACGGAGTATCTTTATCACCCGTTTGGTCGGAAACGCCTGGTCTGGGTTTGCCTCGATCTGGTCCATGCTCCTTGGGCATGCGCGGGTCTTGGCGGAAAAAAACCGGGAGACTGTTTCAGAGAGAGTGTACCTGAGGCTTAGAACGGATGTACCGATCCGTAGATTCCTCTCTGCCAAGTTTTCGATAGGGATTGGAAATTCTGGGAATGACAGTTTTGTCATTCTTCCGTCCCTGAGTGTTTCTTTATGCCAGTATTGGCTGTGTTGTGTTACCTTAGAGTGTAAGGATTCTTTGAGAAGGTAACTGAAACAGTATTCGATCTTTTCGTCTCGTTTAGATCTTACAGGTACATTTATCGCTGATGGCGACATAGTGAGCGAAGCTCACAAGGAGTTATTATACTGTACTCCAGCATGGCTTCATATTTGAAAACTAGGTCTAAGTTGACCCGTTACATACATAAGCCTAGGAATCATCTTTATGGATCCGCAATGCATGCGGAATATGGTTTGGCAGAAAATATATTTATTTCAGAAGCTTGTGTAAACTGAGAGTGACCTGATTATCGAGGCCCGCGACCTGCGGCCTGATTTCGTTGTCATCATATTGGTCCGTGTTTACGGCCGATATTCTTCACCAGAATGAAGTATCTGGCATGTGAGGCCAGTCTGAAGCCTTTTGCTAATTGTAGGACAATGGCATTGACTTTGTTTAAATAACTGATATCGCCCGTACTAAGCAAGATATTTGCTAGGGCTTACCTGACGGGGCTCAGTCAGGGATTAGAGCTATTGCATAAACCGTAAACATTGGTCAAGACATTGTTACATGTCTGGGATCTGTGATGCCTGAAGCTGACTTTTGTAACTACACATATTATGTACACGATCTTATACTATTGACTGTTTCGTCCATCATAATCATAGTATTATCGTACGTCATGAATAAATATTGTAAACGTCAGCAGCATTCCCTACTTCACTGATTTCTACTTGTGGTTGTGTGAGTTAATGTAAAGACATCCAAGAGCCTATACGGCGTTCGTGTTATCAGCACTGTTAATAACTCACTTACACAATCAACCACATTGTTATACAAGTACTACACGTCTGAATCTACAGGAGTACTGACATTATGTATGTGTCTACTATACCCTGGCGGCACCTCACGCTAGTGACCTAGATTCTCTCTACAACTTTGTACTGTCCAGGACAACACGCCACGCTCAACGTACTAACATTCATAACACATCAAAACAGTACGTTACATCTGGGCATTTATACTGAACAACCTTTTACATCTCCGTACAAACAGACTTTTACATCTGGTGGACCAGATTCGTGGGTTTTTGTCAACGACACGGATTTTCCTGCGCACGTCTGGATTTATGCTTCCGGAAAACAAGATCGACGTTTAGTTGTCAGCTACACAGTAGGAAATAGGTCAACGTCTGCTGACCGACGTATACATTTATGGATGATACAGAATCGCTACATGGACCACAGCTGCTGCAGAATTGCTACATGAACCACAGCTGCTACAATAGTGCTACATAGACCGCAGTTGCTAACGAAGTTATTTAACACTGTGACAATCGTCGAAGGACAAATGTGTCAAAGTTCACGTCACACGTTTACGTGCAAGCTCGAATTGTAAACATAGAACAGTTCAACCTGTTGTTTACTACGACAGCCTACAAACATTCTCAACTGAAGTCGAGTTTGGTTTGATAGCTTCACTTTGGAGACTACTACACCCGTTGTCAAGTTACGGTGACCTTCAACGGTGGAACGTCTACTAGTGTTTACAAGTGTACTGCAATGAACTGCATCTTTGCGGTTGTAGAAGATTACGCTTAAAGATAAGTTGCCTGGTTTTACATGTTAAACTGAGCCTTTATTTTATGTGCAAATAAGCCTTCCTCGTTACATTCATTATATGCATTCTATTGTTTACTTGTTCTTTGTTTACTTGTTGAGTTAGTGTGTATTTTTTTTCTGCGGGTTCAGGTTGGAGAGTCTTACAGTAAATATCCCACTCAACCGAGGGTTACTGTAAGCGTTCATTAGGGATTGTGCATATTTCTCACAGTGGAAATTGCAAGCGACTTTTGTTGCTATTTATTGATTTTTTTTTCTTAGCTGTGACGAGATGTGTTAGTGTTGTTTTCGTTATTTTTTCTCCGTACTTTAGTTTTGATTCGTTTTGGTTGGTATTTGTCTGCCTTCTCTTTTCTATTGTTAATTTCATTACACCCTTTTGTTTATACACTATGTTGTCATTGTATTTTTGTGATTTGTCGTAGTTATCATTGTGATTTTTCACAACATTTGATTTAGTTAAGCTGTATTTTCTTTTGACCTCTGCGAATGTTTTCGTTTGTTTAGATGCTTGTCTTTGTTTAGTTATCGTGATATTGTTGATATTTACAGTCTTCATGTATACTTGATCATGTACGATTATTATATGATGCAAATTATATACTGAGCTGATTACTGGTGACTTAATAAATAAGGTAATTATACTTAGTCTTTGTAAAAGACTCATCTCCCACTGAGATTGGGATAACTTGTGTTGCTATTTCAGATATATTGACAGCACATTTGTAGACAGAATGTCTACATTAGATTTCTTCATCCAGCAAGGGTTGGCCCTTGGCAAGACTGATGAGAAATTAGAGGATTTTGCGCTTGCTCATTATGCCAAAGCACAAAAAGCTGAGGAGAAAAAGATTAAAGCGCAGCTAGACAGAGAATTTGAAGAGAGAAAGATTCAAGCGCAGCTAGACAGAGAAGCTGAAGAGAGAAAGATTCAGCAAGAGAGAGAATTTGAGGAGAGGAAGTTAATAAGAGAAGCTGAGGAGAGGAGAGAAAAACAGAAAATGGAACATGAACATGAAGAAAGACGCATGGCTTTGGAGGTAGAGAAACTAAAAGTGACGAATACGAGTAGTTCTCAAGCGACTTCTTCGAGCACAAAAAGTCATGATTATAAGTTCAAACTTCCTCATTTTAATCCTACGAAAGATGACATAACGTTCTATCTAAATACACTAGAACTTAATTGTGTAACATATAAAGTAGATAAGGCACAAAATGTTAGACAACTGTTGAATTCACTTACAGGTGAACCATTAAATATTATAATGGCAATAGAAGAACATGATAGGACTAACTATGAAGTTGTCAGAGCAGCCTTATTGAAAAGATATCAGCTTAAAGAAGATGATTACCGTCTTCGTTTTAAGACTATGTTACCAGAATCTGGTGTAGAGTTCTCGGACTTTATAGGAAAGGTACGCCTTACTTTCACTAGATGGATAGAGTTGTCTAAGACTGAACATACTTATGAAGCACTTATGGACTTGTTGCTTAGAGACAAAGTAATGTCATCTGTTAATGAGTCTTTTCTTGCCTTTATACACGAACGTAAACCTAAGGACATAAAAGAAATGGAACAATATTGTTGCCAATATGTCACTGCTCATCCACAACAAACAATTAGCAATACCAAGATTAAAGAAGGTTGACCCGTAGCTTCTGCGACTCCATACAATTCTAATTTCGGAGGTAAAGTTAAAGGTACTCAGTGCAACTTCGATAAGAAAAGTAAGCGTAACTTTGGTCAGGATCAAAGTGATTCATGCCAAAGAGGCTCGTCTTCTAAGAATTTGAGGCATTCTGATAGCCCTCATAATTATGGTTCCAACAAATTTGGTAACTTTAAAAGGGGTAGCCACAATAAAAACTATCCTCGCCATAATTCTTTAGGAAGACAGCAGTATCAGTCTGATAGATATTTTCATCAAGGTGTAAATCACAATCACAATTGTGAAAACTGCGGTTCAAACTAAAATAATAATATCAATAGGGGTAATTACCATAATTCCAAAGGAAATAGTAATCGAGGTAGATGGCAGCATAATAATAATAGATCATGTCATCATACTAACTGTGCTGAACAAGAGTCACAAGGTGTTAGTAATGAACAAAACAATAGTAAACCTAGCGCTAGTGCTAGTTCTTGTTCTGCCTTTGATTTTGGGAGAGCATCCCAATGCCCTCAGTGCACCACTTTATTTGAACCTATTACTATATCCACCTTGAGTTCCGGTCATCCTCTGCCCGCTCTTCCAGCCGCAGCGGCGCATGACGGGAGATGATCTCTTATTCTACATAGGGGTCTAATGAATAATGATCCAGTCTCAGTCCTCTTTGATTCTGGATGTACCACTATTGAGGTTAGACAATCTCTTGTAGATCCTTCATGTGCCACTGGAAGAGTGATCAAATGTGTAACATTTGGTGGCACAGTGGAAAAATACTCTACCGCTATCATTCGTATAGCTACTCTCTTCTTTACGGGAGAGGTCCAAGCGTGTCTGCTTCCGAATCCTATTGCGGATCTTATCGTCGGGCGTATACACGGCATTAAAGAGTGTACCCCGCAGCAGATTATTGCTTGGGAAGAACATAACTTAGAAGCTGCTAATGCAGTTGTCACGAGAGCTCATGCTCAGAATATGCCTCAGACTACATCGACCGAAGGTGTTGAGGTACGTGATCAAGATGATCATGTTGTGATTTCACGTGACTCTTTTATCAAAAGTCAACAGGTATACATTTCGTTAAAAAAATGCTTCGTTCTGGCAAAAAAAGGTGACCCAAATAAGAACATGGATCACAAATCTTGGATCACTATGAAGAATGGCGTACTAGTGCGTATGGTACAACACTCTGACATGTCTATACATTCACAAATTCTTGTTCCGAAAGACATGAGAGTTAGAATACTGCAACATGCTCACGACTCCCAATGCGCTGGTCATATGGGATTTTCACGTACGAAGTCGAGAGTTATTGTGGCTTTCTTTTGGCCATTCGCCAACAGAGACATACGTCTTTATTGCCGCTCGTGTAGAGTTTGTCAAGAAGTAAAATCGGAAGGTCCTCGCCATGCAGCACCTATCCAGGCTGCGGACATTCCTATCCGCCCATTTAAGAAAATGGCGATAGATATCATTGGTCCTTTCAAAATAAAATCAGCCAGAGGACATCAATTTATTCTTACATGTGTGGACATGTGTACTCTATGGCCAGAGGCCATACCTCTGAAGAGCATTTCGACTGCCGATATTGCAGACGCTCTTTTGCTGATATTTTCGCGGTTGGGATTCCCTAGGGAAATCTTGTCAGACCATGGCACCTAACTGAAATCTGAGACAATGTCGCAAGTGATGTCTACTCTTAATATCAAGAGATCACTGAGTAGTATTTATCATCCTATGTCTAATGGACTAGTCGAACGTTTCAATATGACTTTGAAAAAATTTACTTGGGAAAATAACTGAGGATCATCCTCAGGATTAGGACAGAGTCTTACCCGCTGCTCTCTTTGCTTATAGAGAGGTTCCTAATAATCATACCGGGTTTTCTCCTTTCGAGCTCGTCTTTGGCGCGCATCCGCGCGGCCCAGTGTCCTTGCTTCACGATTTGATAGCTGCCGATGATATTAGTGATGACACACAATCTTCTTACGAGTAGGTCATTGCCCTCAGGCAGAAAATCATTGAAGCTTGCAAATTAGCAACTTCCGAATCTGAATTTGCTAAAGCAAAGGCAAGACAGTTTGCAAATAAAAATAGATGCCCTGGAGACAAAGCATTTGTATTACTTCCTTCCAGGGAAAATAGACTTCTTATTAGTTGGAAAGGTCCTTTTGAGATTGTATCTAAAATTTCTTATGTCGACTATGTCATCGATATTGACGGAAAGCATAAAACGTTTCACATAAATATGCTTACAAAATTTTATGAACGTCCAGAGTACTTACAACCTATCTTTCAAGCGACGGACGACGTTACGGTCGCTCGTGGCCATTACTCATCGCTGTCTGTCATACAGGATGAGGAATCTACTTTCTCTGATGTTAATCTGCCTCTTCCGATGATTCCACTTCATTCTACGGAATCATGGAAGGATGTTGCAATTCACCTAATTTATCAACTAGGGAACAGTCACAAATCTCTTCCATGTTACAATAATTTCAGGATGTTCTCACGGACATTCCTGGACACACTACAGTCATTGAACATGACATTGTATTGACTGACCATACTCCTATCAGGGTCAGACCGTACCCTATTCCTATCCACTTCCAAACTCAAGTCGAGAAAGAGTTGGATGAAATGATAAAGTTAGGAATAATTGAACCATCCAATTCGGCATACTCGTTGTCTATGGTTATTGTCCGAAAGAAAGACAATAACATACGCATTTGCGTCGATTACCGTAAACTAAATCAAGTAACGAAGTTCGATGCAGAACCTATGCCTCTGTTGGATGAGTTATTTACTAGACTTTCCAATTCTCGTTTCTTTACAAAGCTGGACTTGTCTAAAGGATACTGGCAAGTTCCTTTAACCGAACGAGCCAAACCTTTCACTGCTTTCTCCACACCTATGGGTTTGTTCCAATGGAACTTTATGCCTTTTGGCCTTATGAATGCCCCAGCTACATTCGTACGCATGATGCGTCGAATACTGGCATATCGGTCTGATGTGATTGCATACTTGGACGATATCTGTCTTTTTAGCGATTCTTGGGAAGATCACTATCAGGGATTAGATGAACTGTTGTCTACTCTACGTGAGTATAATTTGACAGATAAACCCTCTAAACGCTACGTTGGGTTTAGTGAGATTTCTTTTCTTGGTCATCGTATTGGTCATGGTCTATTGAAGACAGAAGACCACAACACTTCTAAGATACTGAACATCATTATTCCTAAGACTAAAAAACAGATCCATAGTCTCTTGGGCCTAATACAGTTCTATGGAAGATTCATTCAGAATCTTTCCTCTATTACGGCATCACTCTCAACCCTATTGAAGAAAGGGTCTCCTAATATGGTGCGTCGGTACCAAGAATGCCAATCTTCATTGGATCAGATTAAGTCATTATTTTCGTCTCCTCTTATTTTAAGACTACCTACAGCCGATAGGACGTTTGTCCTTCGTAGTGACGCCTCAGCAATAGGGACCGGGGCGGCACTGATGCAAGAGTATTCTGAGACTCTGCATCCTATAATGTATGTGTTAAATCACGTTTTATTTGTTAAATGCCGTGAATGTCCACCAGTTGATAACTGTAGATGTTGGGACTGGTGTAGTAAAGTGTAACGATTGTCAACTCATTAAACCCAGCACAGTTTTGGTCATACAGGTCATCTTGTCCTGGAACGTGATGAGGCTCCGACAAGAATGTGAGTGTAGACAATGAGTGTGTATATGAATGTCAGAACGCGAATGGTAGAATGATTCGATAGAGTTGACAGGTTGGTAGTACATCACTCATGCTCACACTGTTCGAATTCAAGAAGTACTGGAACTACGGTGGTCTTTTTATAACATTTAATGGGACGCACACTTGGACAGTACGTGTATGGTTACAGGAACAAATGTCGACATAGACAGCATAATGTTGATCACAGGAATATCATCTTAAGTTAGCATTCATGCTTGGCAAATATCATAATGGAGCATTCGTAAATAAGCATTCAGAGTTCCATCATGTAAATCATCTGGCTTTACTGACTGGGCACGTCAGACCATAACCAATATATAGGAAGGCTCCTAGACCTAACCTCGTCTAGCGAATATCCCTTCACGTAAAGTTCAATATATATATTTTTCATAAAGATGTAGGAATCCCAGACATGGGTTCTCACATGTAGCAGTGATCTCTTGGTTCATCGAGCGATAGTACAGGCATCCCTTTTTCTCACTCGATAAATACAAAGTATATGGATTTCAACATGGCTGTGCTTCTCTCGTGAGCTTCACTCACTATTGGATACAGACCAAAATTGGTCATTCGTTAAATGTCCTCATTTCTTCATAGCTTCTATCATAGAGGTAATTGAATAATATCATATAATCTAATGCTGATACATGGGAATGTCATCTTCCTTTGAATAAATATTCTTTTCACAAGTACCACTGTGCATCCGCTTATCGACAACGATGGCGAAGCCCAAGTTCATAATAAATTGTGGTTTTACCTTTCTATGCGAAATATAACTTTGCCATTCCTTGGCCAAAGAGAATAAACACTGGGGTAAAGTACATACAACATGTCTAAATGACTATCACTTTTCCCCATTTACTTATAGATCACTTTCTCGGCGATAAGCCGGCTACAACAAAATTCGACATCCCGACAGGATGACAGCCATGAATCACACCCCCTGCTAGCGATACTTCCGCTGCATAGCCTTTGACCTTTTCTAGCGACAACCAATATAGTTCGACTTAGAAATGTAAAGATATCCATATATAAGACAGACTCGTCCTACTCATACAAACACTACGTATAAATTCAGGCCATAGATATACTGAAGCAAGAACAATCTATTCCTACCCAGGCAAAGAATAAATCGCAGTAGGCCTAGAGTCGTCCGCGGAGTCCGATCGAAGATGACGGAACTCCTTTCAAGGGAAGTAACTCAAAAATGACTTCTCCTTAAGCACTTAAAAAAGGAAATACTTTGTTTACAAAATATTTGCGAACATAATAAGTATATAAATGTATTATATTGCAAGATAGTAAAGATTGCACTTTACAGTCTTACCACACCTCCCGGGAAAAAAAAAATAAATTTTTTTTTAAAAATACATCTAGGAGCAACGTAGAATAGGCTCACAACGCAAGAATACTGCGCAGATGAAAATATCAGGAATAACTATAATTCCTAATATGACCGGTGAGACTATATCTCAAAATCTGAGAGAAATTGTTTCTCTACGAATAAATGTTTCCAGGAAGGTGTGATGTACGTATAATACAATTCTGGTAATTATACAATGCATACCAAAAATTCACACTATAATCTTAAATTTATGATTTATGAAGAAACAATCATCAAAGAACAGCGGTGAATAAACATCAATAAACCGCTAAGTAGCGATACCATCATTCTATTATTAAATTACAAATGTGTATCTTAGTAAAGAAACAAAAAATAACTGTTGTAAAGTTATACATATTAGAAAAAATCCAATATTTAACAGTTAAGTGGCATCATGTGGGCATCTGGACAGAATGTCCGCCATCACATTTTCTGAACCACGGATAGCTCGTACCGAGAAATGAAAAGGTTGAAGAGCGATTGCGTATCGAGTTGATCTCGAGCTCTTCAAGTTCTTACTTTGGATAGCCGTAAGAGCTTTTTGGTCAGTTTCCACTACGAAATGCGCGCCCAGAAGGAATCTTTGGAGTTTGATGATTGACCAAACCATTGCCAATAATTCACGGTCTAAAACCGAGTAATTCCTTTCTGCAGCATTAAGTTTTCTGGATATATACATTACAGGATGCAGAGTTCCAGAGTACTCTTGCATTAGTGCCGCTCCAATCCCAGTGGATGAAGCGTCACTACGAAGAACAAATGTCTTTTCTGTTGTAGGTAACACTAAAATAGGTGGTGATGAAAACATAGTTTTGATCTTCTCTAGTGAAGATTGGCATTCATGAGACCAGTGAACCATGTTAGGCGACCCTTTCTTTAATAATGTAGAGAGAGGTGCCATGATAGAGGACAGATTCGGAATGAAACGTCCATAAAATTGTATGAGACCTAAAAGACTTCGCACTTGCTTTTTAGTCCTAGGGATAGAGATGTTAAGTATCTTAGTGATATTATGGTCTTCTGTCTTCAAGAAACCGTGACCTACTCGATGGCCTAAGAAAGCAATTTCGCTAAAGCCAATACAAGCTTTGGATGGTTTTGCTGTCAGGTTATACTCACGCAGAGTTGATAATAATTCAACTAACCCTGAATAGTGCTGGTGCGTTCATAAGGCCGAAAGGCATAAAATTCCATTGGAAAAGGCCTCTGGGA
>JAMPIV010020559.1:0-126473 GCA_024509875.1 Oreohelix idahoensis
AAGACATAAGAACCCTGAACACAATTGTCACCAACATTTTAAACTGTATGAAGACGATGGTTATATCTTATATAATATAAATATGTTTCACCTGAATTGACAATCTGTTTAGTGATATATTTTTATATAATTAAATCTATATGGTGGTGTCATGTTTGTTGTAGTTTGTAATTATTCGAAGCTGGTATTACTGCATGTCAGTTTTTTTCACACCCACATTTAAGTAAGCAATGCTGTACTAGTTTAATGGTTGATGCTTTATACATTTGTTGCTTTTGGAGATTTTTTTAAAATTTTGCAATTCTTTGGAATTTGGAGTATGACCAAAAGAGTTTTGTGTCTTTTATTAGTTAGTTGTTTCAATTGGTGAACATTTACTTACTTACTCCGTACTTAATCGTTTTCCCCTTCTACCTTTCGTGAGGTGTAGAGGTTTGAAGAGAGACGCGCCATGACCTTTCTACTCAGCTGTCTTCTTCCTGGCCTGGTTCCATTTCTAGTCCTCGGTCCTTCATAAATTGTCTGAATGTATGTTGTCCTCCCTAGCGGACTCTGGAAGCCGTCTGGAAGGTCTGGATCAGGCCCTGGCTCTTTGTATTCTGCTTCTCATGCTTGTCCGGTGGTAGCCGACATTCTCTCCCATTCTGCAGTACAAAGAAGGGGGCCAAACCATCTCTAGTTGGTGATGAAACATTTATATTCACTAAACTTATTTCAGTGGTTTGGTGTTTTACTACATAAACGCTGTATTACTAAGTTGCCACGAATGTTTTTGAGAATTGATAGCTGCAGTGGAACCATGTATGGGATGTTTTAGTTTTGAAACAATGTTATTTGTGGTCTTTTTTCATGTGTTCCGAGGTCTCCCTCTCTCACCTTAGGGGTTACCACGAGTACAGAACAAGGGACTATTTCTGATTAATGATGTCAATAAAAGAATTTCATCTACGGTGTGTGGTCCTATCCATCTAGTGTCATCTTATCTCTTGACTACCTTATCAGTTTCCAGGCCTGGCATTTAGTCCTGGTTTTTATCATCAGTAACCCTCATTAGTAATCAATTATACCACTTCAAATCCTTCTAATGTACGCAAGTACCCATTCATATTTCATTAAAAAAATGTCTGTAGCTTTTTTGGTCTGTACTGTTTTTGTTGTTCATGTTTACACAGCCATTACAGCTTAGGACTGACTTGACATTTCGAATTTGAAGAATTTGATTTTTTGGGTCATGACTTGCTTTTCTAATTTTGAAGCTCCATATGTGTATGTTGTTTACTCACGCACATTTTAGGTAACATAACACTGTACCAAGGTATGTCTGCAAAATTTGTGTGGCCCGGTCTAGATAGATGGGGTGGAGCAGTATATGAGAGTGCTATCTAATGGAGGTATCATCCTCGTTTGTCATCAGACTTCCACATTAATGACTCGAATAAGGCCGTTGTCAGCTCAAGCTCATGACATCCCCAAACCAGTCTTTAGGGGATTGAAGTAAGGTTGTTTTTGCCATATATCCGCCCTACTCACACCATTGCTGAATGTTGAGGCAAGGACTATTCCAGAAAGGTGTTTCCCGTGTCATTGGGCTGGTGCCACAGATCTGTTGCACCTATTCTGTGAGACTTGTGGTATAGATGGTTGTCTCAATCTGTTGTGTCCAGTTGCATGGGCCGAAAAATGTTGACATAGTCCTCGCCTATTTCTAGTACATAACTGATGATATGCATTGTAGGGAAGGAAAATGGATGCAATAGCCAGGTAGCACTGGAAATTGCATCCTTGCAGCATAAAGAATTATACATATATCTTGGCAGCAGTGGAGACAAGACAAAGAGTTGGAGGAACAAATAATTATATCAAAAGGCATGTGCTCTCAAAGCAGTGGGCAGGATTTGTGGAAGGTATTCCCAATATGCCTCAATGGGCATGTAAAAGGATACTTTACCTACATATTTTTACTCTCATTACTTAACCATTTTGTTTTTGAAGTGTTTTATTTTTGTTTAACGTTTTTACACGATGGAGTAGCCAACCCTTCCATAATCAACTCCTATGACATGCACGATAGGATGTAGTGTTCTTTTCTTTGCTGCCCTCTCAAGCCCTGGTGATATACATTGAGGAAGCCTGCTGATAGCATCACTTGGCAGTCATTAGGTTAGAGAGGTAGATGGGCACTGAAAAGCACATAGAGAAGGGAACTGCTCTCTCTCAGGCATGACTTAAAAGGTGACTTAAGATTGTTGTGCGTAGGGCTGATAAAGTACATCGATACAGCGATAAAAGTATTAATTATAAATATAAAAGTCAGAATAATACGAATAGAAATAGTAAAGTTGTAACACGTCTTCTTCACTCGCGCCATTCATCGCAACAACTGTAGATGAATTACTCTCCTCTCAGTTCCCAGTAAAATACTAGGCAGGATAATCATCCAGTTGAAGATCCAGCATTACATATGATTAAGATGGACATTTTGGAATATTAATGAATATATGCGATTAGCGACCACATAAAAAAAAAAAGTTTTGCAACACCATGTAGCAAAGTGATTTTGCTGGAGAGGTTATGATGGTGAATGACAAGACTGATAGATATAGATGTGTTAACCGTGTGAGGTCAAGCTATGTAAGACCTTGAGTCTAGTTGATGATGAAGATGAGTTCTCAAGGGACCTAACGCTACCTCTCTAGATCTCACACGGTGCTGTAAATTATTCCTAGTGTATGGTGTTTGATGTGACTAGTGTCTAGGGGATGTAATGAAATGATGGTACATCAAAACAACACAGTGTAACTCTCTAATAAAGTGTTAATAACTCCTTGGTGTAAGTTTTCAATTTGGAAATATTTTTTCTTTACAATTTTATTGTGCCTGTCCTGCAATCTCTTTTAGACAGGTCTTTTAAAACTGAAGAAAATGTATGTTACACTAAAGGAAAGTGAACTGAAAAGAAGGACTCTTGGTCCAACAATAATATTAATATCTAACTGTTCCTTAAGGTGTTTCACAGACTGTTAAGTAATAATTAATAATGTGAGTCAGTTATTGGAGGAACGGGTTATGTCATCATTTCCCCGAGAGTTACTGTTGAATGGGAGGGAAACAGTTTTCTTCTTATAAAGTGTCAGATGGCCCAGATTGTGGCACATAACCTGAGATTTCCTTCGTGAAGATTTAATCGATAGTATGGCTCTGTAAAGAACATCAGCTCTCAGAGCTCCACTTGACAATGATGATACAGAATCAGCTGTACTAGAGACCTTACTGTCTTCTACTCGTACTTCAGCATTCCTGTCACCGGCTGGTAACAGGAGATAAAACCCTGCAACATAAAAGACACCCTGGCCTTTTTCATATCTGTTTTATTTTTCCCTTAACTCTCTACATGACAAGGTGGGGTTCAGCCTCGTGTGCATACAAGTGCACCAGCCCCTAATTTATACGAACTCACATCATATTGTGACCACACCTCAGGTCCATATGGCAGATACGCCACTGTCATTTACATATTTTTCTTCAACACAATTTAATAAGAGTATGTACATCTCCTTATTCATATATAATGGCTTTCTTATAGTACAAAATATAAATGCTCCAGGCAATCAATAGTGTTCAGTGAACACAGAGGCTTTCTATTATACTTTAGTCTGATAATAAATTTTAATTTCAACAATGCAATATTCAAACATAAATCAAATAGGTATACCCAAACTGTCTCTCTAGGCCTGTCATACACTTTCCCAATTTTTGCCTTTGCCAACATTACAAAACAATATAAATATTCTTCTTACCAGAATTCAATGAAATAAGTAAAGGTTCGATGAATGGAACAAGTTCAGTTTTGCTGCCGACTAGACTATGTCAATTACTTTTTAGTTTAAGTTTTACACACTTCTAGAATCACATCGACCTGCTTCAGGGACAGATTTTCTACCGCCAACAAATGGCGTCCCCTCCTAATCTATCTAAATGGTTAATAATATTAGAATGCATTGGCCAATGATATCGAACTTACAACATTTGAATTTTGAAAATAAAGCCCGAATATTCGCAGTAAAAGTCGAAAAACAGACTTGATTTTGGGTTTTTTACCAAGTTCTGCCTCTCACTCACTTCAAAATTTCCACTGTCAAAATTTATTTGTCTCCCCCTCCCCCCTAGCAGATTACCGGTACCCTTGCTGGCTTCTTTTCAAGGACGCCGTCAAAAACGTTACTTTTAGTGAAATGTAAAAACGAGCATGTGTTGGTCTGTCCGTCATAGCCAAAACAGTATTTTTGTCACTAACTTTTCTTATTCTCTGTCGGATTTAATATTTTAAAAGCATATTCTTTATCAGGGGAAATGATAAGCTCTTAAACTAGCCTAATTTTATGGTCCGTCCTAAACCTATTTAATAAAAAAGTCCATATGATTTTTTATAGTAGTGTTCGTTGTTTTCTTGTATCACGTAAAAACTATGTTAGTTTTCTCAGGCAGGAAGTAATATATGCGTGTGTGTATATATATGTAAAATTTTACACAACTGTGTCTATAGTTAGAAAAAGCATTGGACTTTGCGGGGTAATTTTAAATTCTGCCAAGCTTGCGACACCGTTACCGAACGCCTGCCCCTGCTCGCCTCGCACTGTCGTCTCGGGTAGCTAGTCCGAAAATCTAACACTTGACGAACAGGCAGCCTGTGTTCGCTCTCTCACTTTTATACGTCCGTTTATGCTTCCCTTGTTTTTACTCGTTCTATCTTTCTAGGCACAACTAAGCTTGTTGTTTTCAAGATAGTTACAGTTAACCCTTGACGGGCCGAGTTATAAAGTCCAATACCACTGACACGGCAATACGGTTTTCACACTACGTTCTTATCTCAATGCGATGAATGGCGCGAGTGAAGAAGACGTGTTACAACTTTACTATTTCTGCTCATATTATTCTGACTTTTATACGTATGATTAACACTTTTATCGCTGTATCAATGTACTCCATTACACATCTCCCCATCTCAGAACATGCCGAATGCAAGTTCCAAAACAGTGATACACATAGATAAAATTACCTCCCTACGCCTGATGATTACTCTGATTTGGATCACAGGGGTGCCTACTGAGGAAGTCCGCCCCCACACTCTGTGACCCGGGAATATATTCGATAGTGAATTGATATGGCTGTAGGAGTAATGACCATCGTAATAACCTAGCATATTCATGCTTTGCCTGTGATAAAAATACTAGAGGCTGATGATCCGTTTGGACCACAAATGTTCTACCATATAGATAGATCTGGAACTTTCTAATCGCCCAGATGAGAGCCAGACATTCTTTTTCGCTTGTTGAAATGTCCCTCGAGCGAGAATCACTGTTCCGAAATTGGAAAAAAAGTTTGTTGGCCAAAGAACCGCGCATCTGTTTCTTTTTCTTCCTCTCCTTAACTACTCCCATGCTCCGGTGGGAGAGTTGATCTCTCTTCAGACCTGTGCCTTCCAATGGCGGGTCTAGAACTTCCCTGGTTTTGCCCGGCAAAAGGCTCGCTTGGTCAACTGACATGAACGAATTGCTATGTAAATGTCTGGCGATGGTGACTACCTTGCTGCGCATCAGCGGGTTTAAGACCGCTGGTATATTGCGACAAAGATGCAACGTCTCGGGTTCCTCTGGCGTAGAGCTTCCGATTGCTTGCAGGGTTTCTATTGAATCATGATCGATCTCAATAGCTTCTACCTTTGAAGAAAGATAGGTAATATCTACCCCTGGCATTGGTTCTGTGCTCACTCTTCCCCTACCAACATGAAGAAGGACAGAGCTCTCAAAATTAGCTCCTTGCAAATTTGTAAGGCAGCTTTTCTCACTATTTTCTGGCCTGAAAATTTCGTGAGAGTTGAGTGATGTGTGAACGGTGGTTTGGTTTTGATAGAGTAAAAGAGTCTGGAAAAATGGTTTAAGAAATATAAATAGGTTTAGTTACAGATTATTTGTCATTGTTGAAGGGAGATAAGGTGAGTGATGGAAGGCTTTTTGAAAAGGGAGGAAACTCCACAATTTCGGTTGGTAGATAATAAGTTTGGATTTGGGTTAAGTAGATTTAGAATGTTATCAGATATGATTTAGAAAATTAGCATGTATGATTTTGGTGGTAAGCTTGTAAAGAAGAGGATATGGTATTCAGTTAAAAACAGCAAAGGGAGATAATGTAGGATTGGGTTCCTTGCGGGTTTTGAGTGAGTTGAAAAAAAAAAGTACGCACGAGAAAGTCGAGATGAGTGAACACAGTTTGGGGGGAACAGAAAAATGTGAGAACGGGGTTATTTAGGGCAGTGGAGTTTGAGACGCGCTAGGCGTCACAAGAGAAAAAGGGTTTTCTCCCAAGTGTGTTAAAGTTAGACTTGAGAAACGCACTCAGCATATACTCAGTCTTAGATGATTAGCAAGATTTATGCTGTGAGAAATAGAGTGTATAGAAAACGCTCATTACATTATGTACCACAAATTTGGTGTACGGCAGTATTTTTATTGTGATAGTATTTTATTAGTGAGATATACCAAGAGACATATGAAAAGAAAAACAGAGAAAAAAACGGTCAGCACGGAAGAGAGACAAGAAGTTTCTACATGAGAAATGAAAATGACATTGTGATAGCTGAAACAAGCACAATAGTAAGATGCCAAGAAATGGCAGTTTTGAATATTGAATACTTTTGTTGCTGAAGAAGCTGTTGTTATGAAAGACTGCTAACCTTGTTAATAAAGTTCGACCTTTGACATCTTCACTGCTATTGCTCAGGTGAATTCATTTGAATCAACAGAGAGTATGAGGAAATAATTTTTGTCAGTCTGAGAGAAGGAAGTTTGTCACATTTATCTTAATACATACTATCTACTGAAAGGGCAGTGGTCCGAACCTTCAAATACGATCCACGGCCACAGTCCGTAGTCCGTTCCAGTTCGTCACCTTTAGGATCAGTCCGGTTTTCTCTCTTGTATTTCGTGTAATCAAAGTTTAAAGCAAACAGATGATTGGCCTGTTGTGCCTTTGCATGGTGGAGGGGCTGCCTCCTTATGGCCTCCATGCAGGCCGCCCTCCTCCTTTTTCATCCGGGCTTGGGACCGGCATTGGCGGAGTTAAATCAATCAGTAAAAGAGTGTTTCATACATTTATTTCCTCATAAATGAAGGATTGTACCTTCTATGCTTCTTAAGAAGCATGGGACAATCCCAGCATTTGTGGTGATGAATTCTCAAGTGGGCTGTTTTACATGATGAAATTGCAAGCCCTTAGTCACATCTGAAGCTGTGCCTTTTTTGAAGCAGTTGACCTCATATTTTGCCTTCTTATAGAACCCCTGAAACTGCATAGATTTGTACCCATAGTGGCAGGTTACAATGGAAGATGGACTGATAGAAAAAGTGAACATAGGAATAAGTACCAAAACTGCATAAGATGATCTCACTGAAGGTTGGCTCAAGTAAAAACTGCAGAAAATATTAAATATTAAGTTTTACAACAAGAAAAGAACAGAGTGGAAATCACTGGCTTATTTATATTGAGATTGGAAATTAACTGTCTCTTAGCAGGTTGAGAATCCTTTGAGTAGTGTAAGAGCTAATAGGTATCCAGGCCACTGTTTCTTATGGTACTTAATTATTGGAAAGAACCCCCATTGATTAAATACAAACATGTATTAGACATCACAGTAACATCAAAGAAAAGTCAATAACACTAATCTTGATTTCAGAAAAAAATTACAATGAATCTTTACTAATAAAAACAAAATGTCATTTGTATACAGTTTAATCTTGTCTACACAGTTACTGAAAGTTCATCGTTAGGACTTTTAAGTAATTGATTTAAGTTCAGTGGTTCTACAAAGTTATTGATTTTTTATCATTAGGACTTTTATGAAGTTGTTAGTTCATGGTAGTTTTACCTACAGTAGCTTGATTCCAGACTGCAATCACAGTCACTCCTGATTTATCCAGGTGTAGGAAAAGGCTGTGTGGTGTGAGTAGAACTATCTCAGGGTTCCAAAACTTTCTTTCCCTGATCTAAGTTTCTTGTCATCAATGAAAATGGAAGCTCTTCGTGTAGACTACCCTAAAGAACCACTTGGTTGTACTTTGTTGCTAACAAAACAAGATTTTGGCAAAGGTAAGCCTTTGCAACTACCGCTGCTAGGTCTATGAAATGAGTTCTCCCATGACCAAAGTTTTTGACTGCAGTGTCTGGGCCAAGTGAGCTCTAGGGTTAAATACAAAAAATCTCGTTTTCAGCTGACAGATGTATGGGACCACAAACCATCTTTCCTAAACAATTTCTCATCTGAAATTAATGAAACCCTGAACACTCTTCCCTTGAAAGAGTGTCAGGGAAATACATTTTCTTTACCATGGTTTAAGAGAATGAAAACTAATTATAATCACTACTACTGTGAAGTAGCCACCATATCAATTACATCCCATTTATGTTAGCTGCCCAGCAACTATTTGTTCTATTCAAGCCAGGTCAACTACTTTTGCTGTGGCGAAAATATCCACTGATTTTGTAATAGAAAAGAGGGAAGATTAAACTACTGTATATGCATTAATCTTTATTCACTGGGCTATAAGAATTTTACAGATTTCATGCAAAGTACCATCCATGCGTAGATTTTCATTGTTTTATAATAGTTTAACAGTGTCAAATTATCCTTTAATTTGTGATAGAGGTGATTTATTTATTTATTTTCTGAAAACTTGTTAAGGAGTAAATAAACATTATCTCCCCTTAATTTGATCTGTGCAGCATGCCTCGTTAAATTATGGAAGTCAATTTTATGAGCTTGGCATAACAAGAACAGAAAGGCTTTGTCATACTTCATGAGAGAAAACAAGGTTAATCACCAGATGTTTGTATTTATAAAGGGTTTTTTATTAATTAATTAATTTTTTTATGTGACAGTAGATCGTGATTGAGATTGTCATACTTGAATAGGTAGATAAAATATTGTTTAGTCATCAGATATGAGTTTTTTTAATCTCTCCTGCTCTTTTACTACTCTTCTTCTTTGATCCATATCCACCGACCGTCAAAGCAGTCAGTGGCCATCATGCCTGATGGCGTCTTGTAGGGCAGCAACAAATTGATTCCACTTTGTTTGGTTGGCAGCCATCCTTCGTACAGTGCCCCATTTCTAGTTCATTCTTTGCATCTCGGCTTCCACAGTTCTCCTCCAAGTTGTTTTTGGTTGGCCTCTCTTTTGCTTTCTTTCAGTGATCCATAGCATAGCAGTTCTTGTAATGGTATTAGGGTTCCTTCTGAGGACATGGCCAACCCAGCTCCAGCGTCTGCCAGCTATGATGGTGTGTATGTCCTCCTGGCTACTCCGAATAAGTAGTTCTTGGTTGCTGATGAGATTCGACTAAATGATCCTGTACTCTGTCTGTTGTTTATTGCATGTAGGTCACGCATGTGTTTGGAAAAAAATGACACTGAATATCAGTATTAAACTCTTGTGTATTGCAAGCAGTAAGTCACAATCAATTTCATAATTATTATAAGCAACATGGTTTAATCAGGTTAAAAAAATTATTTATTTCAATGCAAGAATAAAAAAATAATGCTATCATTGTTGAGCGAAGAAGAAAACAAAAGTAGATACAGAATACAGAATCTGTTTATATTTCCCAAACAGGATGTATTAAATAACACTGAACAAATTAGGTCAGAACTCAGGATGGCATTGAAATAATCATTCCCAGGTAGTATTTACACATTTAACAATGTCCATGATTGATAGATGGGCAGGTGGTATTTGAAACATAATTGTGCATCTGAATATGTAAATAGAAACTTTGTTGTGAATTTCCCCATCTTTAATGTGCATATCCTCTTTAGATAACAACAGTGCATAAATGGTATGTGACCGAAATGTCAGGACATTACATGATAATGACATTACATGTAGTGTGTTCATGTATATACCATTGTATAGATTAGAATTGTCATTAATTTGTATGTTATATGATCACCAAAACTGAATGTCATTATCATGTTTTAACAAATTATATTACCAAATCTGCTTTACCAAACAACGGTTTTAACATTACTACTAGCTATATTTCTCAATTGTAATTCATGCTCATGTATAACTATTAGTATAAGTAGTAGAAAGTAGCCATAAATAATTATTTCTCGACTCATTTTTCAATAATTCATATTTGAAGAATGCTGCACATAAAATTCTGCAATCACTCTGCATGGAGGCATACCTGGTGTCATTCTTATATGACCACCAGTTATGCACAATGCTATAATATATGTACAAATGTGGAACTGAACCTCTGTCTGTGAGGCAAATTACAACCTCATTGACTCCTTAAATCATCCACACACTTTCAGGTATTCCCCCTGTGGTGAAACTTGTTGAGGACCCAGCATTGCATATTATTAAGATGGACATTTTGGAACGGAAAAAGCAACACAAAAATTTAAAATTTACTAAAGATATAAAGTAACAGGTCTTTACAGCAGAATTAGTGAAAATCTTGAAAGCTTCAGAAATAGTTGCAGTTAAATAGTGTCTAGGTATACAATTGCAGGCATCACTGAAATTGAGCAAAACTCATTTTATCAAAAACAAAGTTTGAATTTTACTGACACAGTACTGTTACTCCACAGATCTATCAGGTAATGTCATGAGGTTCTTTTCTTGCAAAAAAAGTTTTAGTGATGACAGAAAAAAATGATTATTAACAATATAATATTTGTAATCATTTCAGGACTGTTTGGAGTGAAGTAATTCAGAAATAAATTGTTATTACTAATTTCTTACATCCGTGGGAAGTAATCAAACAATACAAATATTAATGAATATATGCGATTAGTGACCACATAAAAAAAAATAAATACATTTTGCAACACCATTTAAAATTATTAAATGTATGCAATTAGTTTCATAGTATGCAATACACCATGAACTTTTAACATATCAGACAGAAATAAATACTTCTTAAATAATCTTATAGTTGCATAACTTTTAAATCATACTTAATATGATGCTACAAAACATACAGAATTAAAATTTGTTTTGCATGCCATAATTATCTGAAGTTTTTACTATTATGTTTTATTCAATGAATTTCAGTTGACCATTCATGTTGCCAGCGATCCCGCCTATACTCTAGTGTTGACATTCCAGATTTGAAAATTATGAACAGTTTCATAAAGAGTGAACCAGTGCAAGATGCCGCATTCAATCAGGTGTTGCCAGAATTCACAGAAAAAATTGTGAGTGAAATGAAAGCTGATGTAAGTGAGGCAGCTGCAACACTAAATACAGACAATAACATTGAATCAAGATTAAAAGAGGTACAATCACCGAATGTCACAGACTTTGAGATAATGACTGTAGACATGAATCCAACTCCTGAGATTTATACTGCAGTCTTACAAAATGAAAACTGCGGCAGGAAATCAACAATAGTCTATGATGATTGTACTCTCAACAGTGGAAGTAGAGAAGGTTTTAAATTGTGTGGCAGTGTACAATCAGATGAAATAATAATAAGTACAAAAGAGACACTTTCCAGCTGTCATGTTTGTGGAGTACAGGTTAGCAAGAAAGGTGACCGTAATGAACATAAACTTTCATATATGAGAGAAAAGTGTTATATAAGTAATGTTGGTAATGTAGAATTAGCTACAAAATCCAGTCTATGTCAACAAGAAAGAATAGAAGAAGCACAGAAGCATTCTAAAAATGATCTTATTGGTATGCGGGCTGCTCATTTTGGTTATCTAAAGGCACATGTAATGCAGCATAAAGAAGAACTACCTAACAAGTGTGATGGTCTTAGTAGGTTTTCTAGAACTGATTATCCAAAGAAACCCATAATGCAGCATAATAGTGAGACACATTACAAATATGATGTCGGTGGAGCAGAATTTTGTCAAAGGGATCACAAGGTGACAAATGCAGAAGAAGAATCTTACATGTATGATGAACTTACAGGACAAAAACTTCATTTAAAATGGTACAAAAGTCAACATACAGTAGAAATACTTTATAACTCTGATGTCTGTGGAGCAGTATTTTCTCATAGTGGTTCTTTAAACAGTCACAAAAGAACACACACTTATAAGAAACCTTATAAGTGTGATGTTTGTGAAGCAGAATTTTCTCTAAATGATCATTTAAAGAGACACCAAAGGACACACACAGGAGAGAAACCTTATAAGTGTGATGTTTGTGGAGCAGGATTTTCTCTTAGTGGTGCTTTAAAGTGTCACAAAAGGAGACACACAGGAGAGAAACCTTATAAGTGTGATGTTTGTGGAGCAGGATTTTCTCAAAGTGGTGATTTAAAGAGGCACAAAAGGACACACACAGGAGAGAAACCTTATAAGTGTGATGTTTGTGGAGCAGGATTTTCTCGAAATGGTGATTTAAAGAGACACAAAAGGACACACACAGGAGAGAAACCTTATAAGTCTGATGTTTGTGGAGCAGAATTTTCTCGAAATGATCAGTTAAAGAGTCACAAAAGGACACACACAGGAGAGAAACCTTATAAGTGTGATGTTTGTGGAGCAGGATGTTATCAAAATAGTAATTTAAGGAGTCACAAAAGGACACACACAGGAGAGAAACCTTATAAGTGTGATGTTTGTGGAGCAGGATTTTCTCAAAATGGTGATTTAAAGAGACACAAAAGGACACACACAGGAGAGAAACCTTATAAGTGTGATGTTTGTGGAGCAGAATTTTCTCGAAATAGTAATTTAAGAAGTCACAAAAGGACACACACAGGAGAGAAACCTTATAAGTGTGATGTTTGTGGAGCAGAATTTTCTGAAATTTGTGCTTTAAAGAGTCACAAAAGGATACACACAGGAGAGAAACCATATAAGTGTGATGTTTGTGGAGCAGAATTTTCTCAAAATAGTAATTTAAGGAGTCACAAAAGGACACACACAGGAGAGAAATGTTACAAGTGTGATGTTTGTGGAGCAGAATTTTCTCAGAGTGGTGCTTTAAATATTCACAAAAGGACACACACAGGAGAGAAACCTTACAAGTGTGATGTTTGTGGAGCAGAATTTTCTCAGAGTGGTGCTTTAAATATTCACAAAAGGACACACACAGGGGAGAAACCTTACAAGTGTGATGTTTGTGGAGCAGAATTTTCTCAAAATATTAATTTAAGGAATCACAAAAGGACACACACAGGAGAGAAACCTTACAAGTGTGATGTTTGTGGTGCAGGATTTTCTCTTAAAGGTGATTTAAAGAGACACAAAAGGACACACACAGGAGAGAAACCTTATAAGTGTGATGTTTGTGGAGCAAAATTTTCTCAAAGTAATGATTTAAAGAGTCACAAAAGGACACACACAGGAGAGAAGCCTTATAAGTGTGATGTTTGTGGAGCAGAATTTTCTCAGAGTGGTGCTTTAAATATTCACAAAAGGACACACACAGGAGAGAAACCTTACAAGTGTGATGTTTGTGGAGCAGAATTTTCTCAAAGTAATGATTTAAAGAGACACAAAAGGACACACACAGGAGAGACACCTTATAAATGTGATATTTGTGGAGCATCATTTTCTTATACTGGGGCTTTAAAGAGACACAAAAGGACACACACAGGAGAGAGAAGACTTAAGAGACACAAAAGGACACACACAGGAGAGAAACGTTACAAGTGTGATGTTTGTGGAGCAGAATTTTCTCAGAGTGGTGCTTTAAATATTCACAAAAGGACACACACAGGAGAGAAACCTTACAAGTGTGATGTTTGTGGAGCAGAATTTTCTCAGAGTGGTGCTTTAAATATTCACAAAAGGACACACACAGGGGAGAAACCTTACAAGTGTGATCTTCTTCTTCTTCTTGCGATCGCATCTTTGATGATTACACCGTCAGACGAGTTCTCATGATGAATTCGACTGTTGTTTGAAGTTCCTCTTTAACTCCATATAGCTTTGAGTTTAGTGTTGAGTCATTGGGCCAGTATATCTTTCTTAACTGGTCATACAGAGTACAGTCCTGTAGAACATGCTCAGCAGTTTGTTCGTTTAATCCACATGTGCACAGTGGTGAAGCAGACAATCGTAGCTTGTGCATGTGTTTATTCAGTTTGTTATGCCCTGTCCTGAGTCGAAAAATAGTTGTCTGTCCCTGCCGGTCGAGAGTGTGATAGTCGTCTTTGGGTTGGTTCTGTTCTCTTCTGATAGTCTGGATAGCTCTCTTTTTCTCAAAGTATGTGACTTCATTATCTTCTTGTTCACATTCTCCTCCCTTTTTTGCAAGTTTATCTGCCTTTTCATTTCCGGGTACACCACAATGAGATGGTACCCACTGAAGTATGGTTCTCTTTTTGGCAGCTACCTTGTTTAGTTCATTTCTCAGATGCGGGAGTTTACCACCCTTGAGAGCTTGCAGGACAGACAGTGCATCTGTGAGGATGACTACCTGGTGGCAGTCAGAGTTGGTGTTATAAATCATATTTGCAGCTTGCTCTAGAGCTTGAACCTCAGGTGTATAGTTGGAACAGAATTTACCAGTGGGAATGTGCCTAGTCTCATAGTGGTTGTCAGGATATGAGATAAAGATACCGGCACCTCCATTCCTAACAGCATTAGTTGCTGATCCATCTGTATAGGCATGTATCCATGATTGATCGGGATAGCTTTCTTGGATCATACTCAATGTAGCAGTTCGTTTTTGCAGATCATTATACTCACATCCACTTGTGAGACCACTGACTGTTGTATTAATTTGGAGGGCACTGCTGGCCTGCTCCCATGGTACAGGGTATAGGGTGGGCTTCAGTGGTGTTGTCTTCATGGATAGGTCTTCTTGATGCTGTCTTATAAGTCTTTTCCCCCGATGCACAAAGCTGCTACGCTTTAGACGTCCCAATGCCAGATCATCTAGTCTTGCCTTCATTGGGTGCATTGGCATACTGTTGTACTTTTCCATCTGGATCATGGTTTTTGTGTCTCTTCTATGGGACAATGTCTGTAATCCAGCAACCTTCTGCATCTCTGTTATTGGTGTAGTTTTCATGGCTCCTGTAATGAGCCTGAGAGCTTGATTTTGCACCTTGTCCAAAGACTGCAGATGTGAGTTAGCAGCTGATGACCATGCTGCTGAGCTAAACTCTAAGTGTGGTCTTATTACTCCATTATAAATCTTCTTTAGATTTCGTTCATTTGCTCCCCAGTTGGTACCTGCTAATTTTCTGAGTATGCCTAGTCGTCTTCGGGCCTTTCCTTCTGCATTTTCAATATGCTTATTCCATGTAAGCCTTTGGTCAAATGTCACCCCAAGATAGGTGGGGTAGCTTTCCTCCTTGATCACGGTTGTCCCTAGGTGTATGTTAGCTGATTTGTCCTTGGGGGCGAGGGAGAACAGTGTTGTGGAGGTTTTGTCTGTGTTTATTGTGATAAGCCATTTCTCTGCCCATGACACTAGCATGTCTGCTGCCCGCTGCATTCTATAATTTGCTGTGGTGACATTTTCATCAGCGCACCAGAGTACTAGGTCATCTGCATATAAGGCAGCTTTAACTCCTGCAGGGAGATCTTTCACCAGGTCATTGATGTAAACAAGGAAGAGTGATGGGGAAATTACTCCTCCTTGAGGTACCCCCTGATGGAGCAACACTTTTCTGCTCTGCAGACCGTCAAGAGTGACTCTAGTTCTCCTGTTATGCAAGTATGACTGGATCCATTTCATCATGTTGCCTTGGATTCCACTTCTCCTAAGTTTTGCAATGAGGCCATCTTTCCACACCTTGTCAAAGGCCTGCTTGAAGTCGACCCAGATCGTTAGGACCTTTTTCTTCTCCTGGAAGGCATCTTCTATTGCTTGAGACAAGTAAGTAACTTGGTCTTCTATACTGTAGCATTCTCTAAATCCAGCTTGTTCCGGCACCAGGATCTGCTCAGACTCTAAATACCATTTCAATCTGTGGTTGACTATTCGCTCCATAGTCTTCCCAACACAGCTTGTGAGACTGATTGGCCGGTAACTTGCAGCCTCGGTCTTACATTTCCCTTTCTTTAGTATGGGTATTGTGATGGCTTCTCTCCATACTTGGGGTACCGTTCCTTTCAACCAGCTGTGGTTGAATATCTCAAGCAGTTTTGTCTTTGCTGCTGAGCTCAGATTTACTAGCATTTCGTTGCTGATTTTGTCTGGGCCGGGTGACTTTTGAAACTTAAGCTTGGAAATAGCCTTCTGTAGTTCTCCTAGTGTGATGGGTTCCCTCATTGGGGCAGGAGTATCTGTCTGTCCCATGGTTGCCAGTATTTTCTTTTCTTATCTCTCTCTGATGGTCTATGTTAATGGGTAAGTTGCTTTCTGAACTGTATCTTCTAGCAAACAAGTCTGCAGCTTGTTTTCCTCTGAAAAGTTTGCCACCTTCATCCAATGTGATAGTCTGCCTTGGTGAGGAATGCTCTTCATTTAGAGACTTGACTAATCTCCAAAGTTTCCTGCCGTCTTTCTCAAGGTTCAGCGATGCCGTTTTAGTTCTCCAGCTTTTCCGCTTTTCTTCTAGCTTTGTTCTCTGAAACTCTGCTACAGCCTTTTTCCATTTGTTGTGAGTTTCAAGTGAAGGCTGAGACTCTGCGTCCTTTCTAGCCTTGTCCATAGCTTCCTGACGTTCTTGGAGTGTGCTGGACCAGTATGGTATGTAGTTACGCCGGCATCCTTTGGGAATGGTTTCTTTTGCAGCTTGTAGTATGCATCTGTTGAAGTCTTTTACCACTTCATTAATGTCTCTGTTCTGTACCTTGAGGGTAGACAGCAGCGTGTTCACCTGATGCCTGAATAAACCCCAGTTGGCTTTTTTGTAGTTCCATCTTGTAATGGCTGGGCCTGTACTGAGAGTTGCACTCTGGACAGTAAGAAAGATTGGGCGATGGTCGCTTCCCCCTAGTTGGTCTCCTACTTCTCTACTAATAGATCCAGCTATATCTGGTGTGGAGAAGGCAAGATCTGGTGTTGAGGTTGTGTGCCATCCTCTGGAGTAGAAGGTAGGAGTATCTGTGGCATTATTGACTAGGATTAGGGAGTGATCATCTTGCCAAGTTTCAACCTCTTCACCTCTGTGATCCAGATGGTTATAGCCCCAGCTCTGGGAGTGGCTATTAAAGTCTCCAACTGCTATAAAGTTGGTGGCTGGTACCTGTATAGAGCTGAGACTCAGGGGTTTGTTGTTCGGACAGTAATAGTTCAGGAGTTCTATTTCCATCTTGTCTACCTTTATCTGCAGCAGCTGATATTCTGCTCCATCCATGAAGGTTTTCCTTTCGTGTGCAGGAATGTTATTCCTTACAAGAGTAAGTACTCCTCCTTTTCGTCTATCTTTTCTGTCGGATCTGAAGCATTGATATCCCCTTATTTTAAAGGTTTGATCTGCTTTCAAGTGAGTCTCTTGGATACAGCAAACACTGACTTGCTTCTCATACAAGATGTTTTCCAGCTCTGTCTTTTTGCTGTATCCAGCCTGCTTGCTGTTCACTCCCTCTGCATTCCAGTGCATCATGACAAGTGGCACTCTGGGTTTCTCTTTTTCTGTTTTGTTTTGGTCAGTAGTTCTCCTCCGCCGTCTGTTGACTCCACAAGACGGTCTAGAGGGTCCTCCAGTAGCTGAGGGTGGGCTCTGTCGAGGCTCAGAGCCCGGCACTGCACCTGCCTGGTGGAGCTCCACAGGGCGAGCACCAGAACGAGATTTATTTGACGGTGTACTCTCCATAGAAAAAAAAAAAAGCGAGTTGCATGATACTGTGGTTTCCGGTGCGCCTTCTGGCCCAGTATCTACGACTTTAGCACCTGTTCAACGGGAGAGTGGGCTCATCCCTAATCTGTTTATGTTCCCAGTAGTAGACTATTCGCAAGCAGCCTGGGGGTGTCACTGCTCTGCGCGGACCTTGTTTACCGAGGCGGCGTCCGAGCTCGTATGGTGAAAATATGGTTGCGTTATCTTCAAAATAGCCCTGTCTTTCCCGTGGCTTTTCTGCCATCCTGCAACTTTGAGTTAGGGAGTTCTGAGCTCCAGTCTCTTTCCCAGGCATTTTATCCTGGCCTGGCACGCATACAGAGGACCCCACTTCTGGTTCTAAGTTAGCAGTTGGGGATAGGTGGGGTAGCACACTGTGCATTCCCCGTCATCCAGGGGGCTCTCCAACTATGCAGAGCTTGCACAATGCTGTGCTCTGGTTCTGGGCTCTCCCAAGGAATCCTCACGTCCTGCACAGAGCCACTTCCCGATACCCACCACCTGCCAACCCTCCATTGTAGAAATCTCCTGCATGCGGCCATCCAGTCAAGAGCCAGTATTAAGTCTGGTGCCCAAGTGATCCCCCCAAGCTCAGTGTGCAATGCTGGGTTCTCATCATGCTGCAACACAGGAGGGATTGTGATGCTCAGCCATCTCTCTCAATTCTGCACCAATAAGTGATATCGGGGACTTAACTTTGCCTCAGTACTGGGAGGCCCCGTTTCCGGGTACACCACACACAGCCAATTGAGGCAACGGTCGCCGTGGGCGTGATAGACGACAAACAGTGAAGAATGAGGCAAGAAAGCATTTAACCCATGAAGTGGGGGTGGATTGGTGCAGACCAGAGCATGTACCACTCGCCGGTGGGTTCTGCATCTACACCTATAGGGTTCCACCCACTCCTCAGCCCATTTAGTCTGGCCCCTCACCCAGGACCTGTCCGGCTTGGCGGCAAGGTAGGCTTACATGTGGAGAGACAAGTGTGATGTTTGTGGAGCAGAATTTTCTCAAAATATTAATTTAAGGAATCACAAAAGGACACACACAGGAGAGAAACCTTACAAGTGTGATGTTTGTGGAGCAGGATTTTCTCTTAAAGGTGATTTAAAGAGACACAAAAGGACACACACAGGAGAGAAACCTTATAAGTGTGATGTTTGTGGAGCAAAATTTTCTCAAAGTAATGATTTAAAGAGTCGCAAAAGGACACACACAGGAGAGAAGCATTATAAGTGTGATGTTTGTGGAGCAGAATTTTCTCAGAGTGGTGCTTTAAATATTCACAAAAGGACACACACAGGAGAGAAACCTTACAAGTGTGATGTTTGTGGAGCAGAATTTTCTCAAAGTAATGATTTAAAGAGACACAAAAGGACACACACAGGAGAGACACCTTATAAATGTGATATTTGTGGAGCATCATTTTCTTATACTGGGGCTTTAAAGAGACACAAAAGGACACACACAGGAGAGAGAAGACTTAAGAGACACAAAAGGACACACACAGGAGAGAGAAGACTTAAAGAAACACAAAAGGACACACACAGGGGAGAGAAGACAGAGACAGGGGAGAGAAGACAGAGACAGGGGAGAGAAGACAGAGACAGGGGAGAGAACTTAAAGAAGAGAACTGGAGACAAACATAAAGAGGACAAAGAAGACATAGAAAGACTTTCAGCAGAAGTCGCTAATTACAACATTTCTGTTAAGTCCAGATGGTCCCCAGTAATATATCTTATGTAGCACTTCGTAACCTTTTAGTCTTAGTCCCACACCCTTTTACAGTATCTTAAGTAGCCTCACATTCATTTACAGCATCTCAGGTAGACTCACACCCCTTTACTGTATCTTATGAATCTTAAGAAGCCTCACACTCCTTAACAGTATCTTAAGAAACCTCACGCCCCTTTTCAGTATCTTAAGCAGCCCCACACCCCTTTACACTATCTTAAGTAGCCTCACATCCCCTTACAGCATAGTAAGAGCCTCTCACCTCCTGTTACGACATCTTAAGAAGCCTCACACCCCTTTATCTTCTAGCTTACAAAACATGTCAGAAGCACAAAGACATGTTTAAACGTACCTGTTTACACGAAATGAAAACTTATTTTATTGATATATTCAGTGTGTGTATTGAGCCCTGAAAATGGGTCATTAGATTAAGAGGCACATCAATTAAAAATGCTTGTTGGAGTCATTTCTAGTGCTTGTTCATGCAGCTGTAGACATAATGAACACAATTGTCACCAACATTATAAACTTTATGAAGATGGTTTATATCTTATATAATATATATGTTCACTGAATTCACATTGTCAGTGTTATATTTGACAAAAAATTCATTCTCTGTATTTATGTTGATATGCCTTCCAAGCTATCTGGCATGTCAGGTTTCACACCCACATTTAAGAAGCACTGCTGTACAGTTAATGGTTGATGCTTTATACTTTGTTGCTTTTCATTTTTTTTAAATTTTGCATTCTTTGAATTTGTGTATGACCAAAGTTTGTGTCATTTATTAGTTTTTGTTAATTGTGAACATTTACTTACTTACTTACTTAATCGTTCCCCTTCTACCGTGAGGTGTAGAGGTTTGGAAGAGAGAGCGCCAGACCATTCTATCAGCTGTCTTCTTCCTGGCCTGGTTCCATTCTAGTCCTCGGTCCTTCAAAGATTGTCTAATGTTGTCCTCCCAGCGGACTCTGGGTCGTCCTGGAGGTCTGGATCCCTGGCTCTTTGTTTCCCATGCTTGTCGTGGTAGCTGATCTTCTCCCATTCTGCAGACATGGCCAAACCATCTTAGTTGGGTGAACATTTATATTAACTAAATTATTTCAGTGGTTTGGTGTATACTAATAAACTGTATTACTAATGTTGCCACATGTTTTGAGAATTGATAGCTGCAGTGGACTTGTATGGGATGTTTTAGTTTTATGTTATTTGTGTCTTTTTCATGTGTTCCTAGGTCTCCCTCTCTCACCTTAGGGATTACAGAACAAGGACTGTCTGATAATGATGTCAAAAGATTTCATCTCGGTGTATGTCCTATCCATCTCCAGTGTCATCTTATCTCTTGTTCCACTGGCATTTGTCTGGTTTTTATCAGTTCCACATTAGTAATCTTATACCACTTCAATCCTTCTAATGTACGCAAGTACCCATTTATGAAAGTCTGTAGCTTTTTGGTTGTTGTTTTTGTTGTTCATGTTTCACAGCCATACAATAGGACTGACTTGACATTTCAATTTAAAGATTTTGATTTTTGGGTCTGACTTGATTTCTTTTGAGCTCCATATGTGTATGTTGTTTACTCATCACATTTTAGTTAACAAACACTGTACCAGTATGTCTGCAAAATTTGTGTGGGGTAAGATAGATGGGGTGGAGCAGAATGAGAGTGCTTAATGGAGGGACATCCTCGTTTGTCTTCAGACTTCCACATTAATGACTCGAATAAGGCCGTAGTCAGCTCAAGGCTCATGACATCCCCAAACAGTCTTTGGGGACTGAAGTAGGTTGTTGCCATATGCTACTCCATTGCTGTATGTTGGGCAGGACTTCAGAAGGTGTTTGGCTGTCATTGGGCTGGTGCCACAGATCTGTTGCACCTATTCTGTACTTGTGGTATAGATGGTATCTCAATCTGTTGTGTCCAGTGCATGGGCCGAAAAATGGTGACATAGTCTCGCCTAGATAACTGATGATATGCATTGTAGGGAAGGAAAATGGATGCAATAGCCAGGTAGCACTGGAAATTGCATCCTTGCAGCATAAAGAATTATACATATATCTTGGCAGCAGTGGAGACAAGACAAAGAGTTGGAGGAACAAATAATTATATCAAAAGGCATGTGCTCTCAAAGCAGTCGGCAGGATTTGTGGAAGGTATTCCCAATATGCCTCAATGGGCATGTAAAAGGATACTTTACCTACATATTTTTACTCTCATTACTTAACCATGTTGTTTTTGAAGTGTTTTATTTTTGTTTAACGTTTTTACACGATGGAGTAGCCAACCCTTCCATAATCAACTCCTATGACATGCACGATAGGATGTAGTGTTCTTTTCTTTGCTGCCCTCTCAAGCCCTGGTGATATACATTGAGGAAGCCTGCTGATAGCATCACTTGGCAGTCATTAGGTTAGAGAGGTAGATGGGCACTGAAAAGCACATAGAGAAGGGAACTGCTCTCTCTCAGGCATGACTTAAAAGGTGACTTAAGATTGTTGTGCGTAGGGCTGACTACTGCAACAACTGTAGATGAATTACTCTCCTCTCAGTTCCCAGTAAAATACTAGGCAGGATAATCATCCAGTTGAAGATCCAGCATTACATATGATTAAGATGGATATTTTGGAATATTAATGAATAATGAATATATGCGATTAGCGACCACATAAAAAAAAAAAGTTTTGCAACACCATGTAGCAAAGTGATTTTGCTGGAGAGGTTATGATGGTGAATGACAAGACTGATAGATATAGATGTGTTAACCATGTGAGGTCAAGCTATGTAAGACCTTGAGTCTAGTTGATGATGAAGATGAGTTCTCAAGGGACCTAACGCTACCTCTCTAGATCTCACACGGTGCTGTAAATTATTCCTAGTGTATGGTGTTTGATGTGACTAGTGTCTAGGGGATGTAATGAAATGATGGTACATCAAAACAACACAGTGTAACTCTCTAATAAAGTGTTAATAACTCCTTGGTGTAAGTTTTCAATTTGGAAATATTTTTTCTTTACAATTTTATTGTGCCTGTCCTGCAATCTCTTTTAGACAGGTCTTTTAAAACTGAAGAAAATGTATGTTACACTAAAGGAAAGTGAACTGAAAAGAAGGACTCTTGGTCCAACAATAATATTAATATCTAACTGTTCCTTAATTGAATGGGAGGGAAACAGTTTTCTTCTTATAAAGTGTCAGATGGCCCAGATTGTGGCACATAACCTGAGATTTCCTTCGTGAAGATTTAATCGATAGTATGGCTCTGTAAAGAACATCAGCTCTCAGAGCTCCACTTGACAATGATGATACAGAATCAGCTGTACTAGAGACCTTACTGTCTTCTACTCGTACTTCAGCATTCCTGTCACCGGCTGGTAACAGGAGATAAAACCCTGCAACATAAAAGACACCCTGGCCTTTTTCATATCTGTTTTATTTTTCCCTTAACTCTCTACATGACAAGGTGGGGTTCAGCCTCGTGTGCATACAAGTGCACCAGCCCCTAATTTATACGAACTCACATCATATTGTGACCACACTTCAGGTCCATATGGCAGATACGCCACTGTCATTTACAGATTTTTCTTCAACACAATTTAATAGGAGTATGTACATCTCCTTATTCATAGATGATGGCTTTTCTTCTAGTACAAAATATAAACGCTCCAGGCAATCAATAGTGTTCAGCAAACACAGAGACTTGCTATTCTACTTTAGTATTACAATAATTTTTAATTACAACAATGCAATATTCAAACATAAATCAAATATGTTTACCCAAACTGTCTCTTTAGGCATGTCATACACTTTCCCAATTCTTGCCTTTGCCAACATTACAGAATAATATAAATATTCTTCTTACCAGAATTCAATGAAATAAGCACAGGTTCGATGGATGGCACAAGTTCAGCTTTGCTGCCGGCTAGACTATGTCAAATACTTTTTAGTTTAAGTTTTACACACTTCTAGAATCACATCGACCTGCTTCAGGGACAGATTTTCTACAAATGGCGTCCCTCCTATCTAAATGGTTAATAATATAGAATGCATTGGCCAATGATAGCGAACTACATTTGAATTTTGAAAATAAAGTCGGAATATTTGCAGTAAAAGTCGAAAACAGACTTGATTCTTGGGTTTTACCAAGTTCTGCCTCTCACTCACTTCAAAATTTCCACTGCAAAATATATTTGTCTCCCCCTCTCCTAGCAGATTACCGGTACCCTTGCTGGCTTCTTTTCAAGGACGCGTCAAAAACGTTACTTTTAGTGAATGTAAAAACGAGCATGTGTTGGTCTGTCCGTCATAACCAAAACAGTCTTTTGTGACTAACTTTCTTATTCTCTGTCGGATTTAATATTTTAAAGCATATTCTTTATCAGGGGAAGATAAGCTCTTAAACTAGCCTACTTTTATGGTCCTAAACCTATTAATAAAAAAGTCCATATATTTTCTATAGTAGTGTTCGTTGTTTTCTAGTATCAAGTAAAAACTATCTTACTTTTCTCAGGCAGGAAGTAATTATGCGTGTGTGTATATATATTTTTACACTGTGTCTATAGTTAGAAAAAGCATTGGACTTTGCGGGGTAATTTTAAATTCTGCCAAGCTTGCGACACCGTTACCGAACGCCTGCCCCTGCTCGCCTCGCACTGTTGTCTCGGGTAGCTAGTCCGAAAATCTAACACTTGACGAACAGGCAGCCTGTGTTCGCTCTCTCACTTTTATACGTCCGTTTATGCTTCCCTTGTTTTTACTCGTTCTATCTTTCTAAGCACAACTAAGCTTGTTGTTTTCAAAATAGTTACAGTTAACCCTTGACGGGCCGAGTTGTAAAGTCCAATACCACTGACACGGCAATACGGTTTTCACACTACGTTCTTATCTCAATGCGATGAATGGCGCGAGTGAAGAAGACGCGTTACAACTTTACTATTTCTATTCATATTATTCTGACTTTTATATTTATAATTAATACTTTTATCGCTGTATCGATGTACTTTATAACACATCTCCCCACCTAAGAACATGCTGGATGCAAGTTCCAAAAACAGTGATACACATAGATAAAATTAACTCCCTACGCCTGATGACTACTCTGATTTGGATCACAGGGGTGCCTACTGAGGAAGTCCGCACCCACGTTCTGTGATCCGGGAATATATTCGATAGTGAATTGATATGGCTGTAGGAATAATGACCATCGTAATAACCTAGTATTTCCATACTTTGCCTGTGATAAGAATACTAGAGGCTGATGATCCGTTTGGATCACGAATGTTCTACCATAAAGATAGATCTGGAACTTTCTAATCGCCCAGATGAGAGCTAGAAATTCTTTTTCGCTTGTTGAAATGTCCCTCGAGCGAGAATCACTGTTCCGAAATTGGAAAAAAGTTTGTTGGCCAAAGAACCGCGCATCTGTTTCTTTTTCTTCCTCTCCTTAACTACTCCCATGCTCCGGTGGGAGAGTTGATCTCTCTTCAGACCTGTGCTTTCCAATGGCGGGTCTAGAACTTCCCTGGTCTTGCCCGGCAAAAGGCTCGCTTGGTCAACTGACATGACCGAATTGCTATGTAAATGTCTTGCGATGGCGACTACCTTGCTGCGCATCAGCGGGTTAAGACCGCTGGTATATTGCGACAAAGATGCAACGTCTCGGGTACCTCTGGCGTAGAGCCTCCGATTGCTTGCAGGGTTTCTATTGAATCATGATCGATCTCAATAGCTTCTACCTTTGAAGAAAGACAGGTAATATCTACCCCTGGCATTGGTTCTGTGCTCACTCTTCCCCTACCAACATGAAGAAGGACAGAGCTTTCAAAATTAGCTCCTTGCGAATTTGTAAGGCAGCTTTTTTCACTATTTTCTGGCCTGAAAATTTCGTGAGAGTTGAGTGTAGTTTTAAGGAGTCCTCCGTCTGAAGCCCTGGTTCTAAGAAAACTCTCAACCTTGCCCTCCCCGTCGAGAGTTAATGGCCTTGGTTGGCATGTGTTCTGCAGTGACACTGGACGGTTTAAGATCCCGTTAGATCACGGAGTATCTGAGATAAAGCTCTCAGTGACTTTCTCCAAAGTTCCTTGAAACAAATTGGAATTATTAGCCCTTGTTGCAGGCTCCTCGTTGCAGGAGTGTCTTCCTGTAAGCGAGATATTAGGGTGGTGTTGCCCATCTCCGTTTATAGGACACCGGTTGCTCAGATCACTGTCCTCCTCCGTCTGAGTAAAGTGCTGGTCGGACGGGGCTCCAGGGCTGGTTGGAATCATATGTACGCTCGATTCGCTGTCTTCAGCGCACTGTACATATGTAATACCGCTCTTGTCAGTATGTTCCTCGCTCACAGGAGGTAATACCATCAAGGGCCTAATCCCCGACAACGAAGAAGGTACTTCCAAAATCAAAGGCGTCGCCACTGTTTGGCCATTCGGCTTAACAGTGCTGTCTGAGGGATACGCCTCTGCAAAAACCATTACACTGTCCTTGGACAACAGGAGGCTGAGACGCTTGGGAGTCATGACCCAAGTGGGCCTGCCCCCTTAGAGTGTAAATCAGTATAATGGGCCGAAACGCTTGTCGGACGGGGGGACTTCGTCTGATGATCAGATTGCTTCCTGTTGTATCGCTCTGTAAAGAGTTTCCTATCATAGTTGCATGGTCAAACCAGTGACGATCGGGAAAAGACCGATTGACTTCTGGAAAGACAGATGACACTGGGAAAGACTAGAAACCGGCTGACCGGGTTAGCACCCCGTAAGCTGTATTCAATTGCTACAGGACCCAAAAATTATAGATGCCCCCAGGATTCATCAAGGGGGGGGGGAGGGATGATGAATCCACAGGCGCCTCATTGGAATCGACCAGACCCGTTACACGGACTATGAGCTCTGAACAACGGCTGGAATTTCCATGTGCCTGTAGTAGGAAATTCTCTACGCAGAGAGGAATGAAAATCCACAGAACGAAAAAGGAGTGTGGGAGGTCATCAGGGGGAGATCAACAGCGCTCTGTCTCGACGGATAAGACGTTAGAAGAACGCAGCCAGGAGTCAATCCACAGTGCTGAATACATTCAAGTTGATCTGCCAGATTATGATCTCACACACTTCTTGGACGGGAAGAGAGATGCAATAAAGTTTCCACCTGCCAGTGCAAAAGGGCTTTGGGAACAGCTGGACGAAGCCTTGGCAAAAGAGTTGGATAACAACCTGAAGCAGCTAACTTTGGAGAAGAAGCTGGAAATCTTCCGCGACATAGTATATCTGCACTGTCGCAAAGTGTTCGGAGTGAGGGAGGCAAGGGAAAGTAACCCACCACTAAAAAGTAGAAGACAAATTAAAATAGAAGAAATCAGGAAACAGAAGAAGCATGCACGCGAACGGAATAATTTCATTTCTCTTTGTTACTTTCACAATTGCCACCACGGTTGGCGGAGTTGTTGATTTTAAAGTTGCTACCAGAAGTGAAATGGGTTCATTTTCGATACAAGACAACAGGAGGCTGAGACGCTTGGGAGTGATTACCAAAGTGGGCCCGCCCCCCTTAGAGTTTAAAGGAGTATAATGGGCCGAAACGCTTGTCGGACGAGGGGACTACTTCTGATGATCAGATTGCTTCCTGTTCTATCGCTCTGTAAAAAGTTTCCTATCTCTGCAACTGGCTTGTCTTTTCGGGCTTTTGCAGATCTGAGTAAAACATAACTGATATAGTCTTTATTTTATACGTTTAACAGCGGTCGCTGAACTCCTCCAGGCTAGGGAAATCCCCAACCACGGGTCAATGTTCTGTGAGTCATTGTACAACTGGAAATCCCCGGCTTAACTGGGTCATTGACCTCTCGGTTAAAATTTACTGAAGCGTCAAGTAGCTGGAATCCCCCGATCTTGGGTCATTGTCCTATTTGGCATTCGAAATAATGGGAGAGAAAGAAAGGTAGAGAGAAGAGGTTTAGCGAAGAATTTCGCGACATTCCCCAAGATCAATCAAGTGCAATTATCATAAATCATTGGAACAAAATGTGGAGCAGAAAAATACAAACTAGGACAATAAAAGACAGTAGTGCAAGCAAAGAAAATAAAATGATGGTAGAAAAAAATAATGAATGTGTGAAAAATAAAATAAATGCTTATCACTAGAAGAATCACAATACAAGGACGCAGCTCAACATTAAAATATGTATCAAATAAACGATAGCATGATCAGAGGAACAAGGCACAAACAATAATAATGAATTAAACTGAATATAAAAAACAGTCAACAACCACAAACTGCAGTTAAAAAACATGACATCACAACATAAAATTAATATAATCATTTCAGATGAAGCATTATACCACTCAGCACCGTTTGCCGGACCTACCTATGAAAAAAATCCCTATAGCACAACTTGATTTTGGGATGATCTGACGAGATATTCCAAAACCAAGGACCCACCTGTCACCCACACTCATAAAATCACATGGAACATACAACACGAAAGGAGGACTCTAAAGCTAAAATTATTGATGGAGGCAAAGCACGAACATTTAATCACATAGCTTATAATAATCATCCATGTAGGTATGACGCACCTATGTTGGAAAGAACCGGTGCCTCCCTGTAGCACCCAGTGGCCGTGGAAGAGTGGTCTCCCAGTACTCAGTTTTTTTGTTAACTGTACGCCATTTTGAACATTTCTTGGTGACAAAGAGAGCAGTAAACAACGGTTCAGCAAAAGAATCTGGAAAACATGGGACATGATAACATTCCAGGACCTCACAAGCAATAACGTCAGTCTTTCAGAATCAGAAGTGATTGGTAATGAACATCAAGCGATGTCGTGATATGATGTAATTACTTTAGTTTTAGTGGAATACTGGTTGAAATGAAACGAGAACCTTTTCACAAGGACTGCCTTGACCTTGCATGATGATATAAGACATGTGTAAAATTCGTCGCTTTGTTTGCTCGTATTTTTTCCTCCCATGTACATTACTGGCAAATAGCCGCTCCAAAATCCCGTGCTTGGCTACCATTTAAGTAGTTGCGTTGCATTTTTTTAGTATCAATGTATAAAAAAATGACGGTTGCGTAATAAATAATGTGTCTAGGATGATTAAAGTTTCAACCATTCAATTTGGAAAAGTACCAACTTATAACTTGAAGAAAATAATACATCTCACGTTTGGAGACAGGACTGACAGTTTATTCACAGTATTCACAACATGAAGCTCCAAACAATAGATAATGCTGCATAATAATAATTGTAAACAGACCAACCACACTGGGCCATCTTCAACAAGAAGTATAGGCAATTATACCGTCATCAAAGACACGATTAATCTGAACTCTGTCGTCAAATATATAATCGACATAATACTTCTCTGGCCGTACATACGTGAATCTCTCACAGGTAGAATATCAAACACCTCCTCTAGAGTGCATGCATCTTGCGGACACACAATAGTAGAGCAGGAGCTCTCTCTCACACACACACTCGCACGCACGCACGCACGGGCGCACACACATACACACACACACACACACTCACACACGTCTTGTCCGTTACAGAACACAGCTCAAAGGCCCGGTACTTCTGCACTACACGAATCAAGTGTCGCATTTACAGCGACGCTCCGTTTAAGTGTTACGCCATTTGAGCACAGTGATTTTTCAAACCAATGAATGCATCGCAGTTCGTAAAGGGAGTTGTGGCAGTCTCATAATCTTCTCCTCTTTTCGACTCTCGACGGACCGTACCTATCGTCATTTTTGCTAGACATGTGCTCTTTGTATATCTCCATTCCCCACTTTCCACGAACTACATGCTCATCGGTTTTTTTTCTCGACCAGCGCACGTATATCTTCATAGCAACAGACACTCTTCTCCGTCTTGCAGACGTGGTTTTTAAATTTAATTGTTTCGAATTTAATGGTCAGTTCTTAAACAAATCACTGGTGTTGCTATATTTCTAAGATGGGTCATGGCGTGCCTGCCTTTTCATAAGCCATTTAGAGCACCAAAGTTGGCAACAGTACTCTGCTTTTTTTTTTTTATAGTAATGAAAAAAAGATATCCTGTTCAACCTCTGATGGGTTATAATTAGGATATATATATATATATATATATATATATATATATATATATATATATATATATATATATATATATATATATATATATATATATATATATATTGTTTTCAATTCCAAATAATATGAAGAACCGCCGATATGGGAAAGTGGCATCACATTTGTCAAATCAAAGTAAATAAATCACAATTGTGCTTATCATCATCATGTGACGTATTCTTTCCAGAACGTTGTCTCCATTACAGCTGCTCTGAACGCATCACGATTCTGGGCAAGTCGACCTGCATCAGCCAAAGACAAGTTCAGACTCTCTGTGATGTCCTGGGTCCACCGTCGTCTAGGTCGACCCCTTCCCCTTTTTCCAGGGACCATGCCTTCCATCACTGTTTTTTCCAGACTATTATGTCTTTTTATATGACCGAAAAATTTCAGCTTCCTTATTGCGATGGTATTTAGGAGCCAATGTTCCTGTACGTTTAGTGAGTGCAGTACTTCTCTGTTGGTCTTTTTTTCTGTCCAGGGTATTCTCAACATCCTTCTGTAGCATTTCATTTCGAATGATGTAATCTTTTTTGCAACTGTTTTATTGAGTGTCCAAGTCTCGCAGCCGTATGTTGCTACTGGGAATATACATGCTCTGATCAGTTGTAACTTTGTTTCTTTGCTTGTGCCTTGCCATAGGTTTTTCATCTGTATTAGCTTATGTGAAGCAATTGCAAGTCTTCTTTTAATTTCTACTGCACAGTCGCCAGAGCTGTTAATGATTGATCCTAAGTATTCGAATTCATTGACACTTTCCAGTTCTTCGTTATCAATTTCAATTTCTGGTTTGGTCTTTACTTTGTCTGTTGTCAATACTTTGGTCTTCTTGGTGTTTAGGTATAGATTCTGGGCCTCGCTGTGTTTTTTGGTGGACAGAAGTAATTGTTCAAGTCCTTTTGGGTTGGTCGATAGGAGGACTGTGTCGTCAGCATATCTGATTTCCGGGATCTGGTACCCGCCGATGTTAAATGAGTCAAACTCTGTGTGTTCTTGGTCATCTCTTACGTTTCTCATGATATTCTCGGCATAAATGTTAAACAGGTAAGGGGAAAGGGTACAGCCTTGTCTTACTCCTTTCTGTACTTCAAACCATTCTGATGTTGCCCCCTCTATTCTTACGGCTGCCTGTTGTTCTTGGTACAGCAGTGCGATGAGTTGTATAAGGTGGTTTGGAAATCCCATATTTTTCATAATAGCCCATAACTGCTGATGTTGTACACAATCGAAAGCTTTGGTGTAATCAATGAAACAAGTATGTAGGTCAACGTTGAATTCTCTACACTTTTCTATGATGATCCTCATGTTGAATATATGATCTCTAGTGCCTCTACCTGGTCGAAAACCCGCCTGTACTTCATTTATTTCTGTTTCTAGCCTTTGTTGCATCCTTTTCATTATGATTTGTAAAAGTATTTTGCTGGCATGGCTTATAAGAGCTATAGTTCTGTAGTTTGTGCACAGTTTCAGGTTGCCCTTTTTTGGCAAGGGTATGTAAATTGATCGTTTCCATTCCTTGGGCCAAATTCCGCTTTGCCAGATCTTGCAGCATAATGCATGGTATATACGAGCGCTGCCTTCTCCTCCTGCCTGTATCATTTCAGCTGTTATTTCATCACAACCAGGAGATTTTCCACTTTTTAAGTGTTTGATTGCATTCCGGACTTCCTCTATGGTAGGTTCTGGTTCACGTTCCGCTTCATTCATGACGTTGTTATCTGCCGCTTTGTTTATTTCCGTATACATTTCTTGACAGTACTCCTTCCATCTGTTCAGAATATCTTTACGTTCTGTTAGAGTGTCGCCTTTCTTGTCGTTTATTGCTCGGGGTGATGATTTAAAGTTGCTGTTTTTCAATGTTCTTACTTCAGAAAACATATTCTTACTCAATCCCTGTTCGCGCATTTCCTCTATTTTCCTGCAGGTGTCGTTTATGTATTGTTGTTTGTCTTGTCTGACTCGTTTTTTAATCTGCTTTGTGTATTCCTTGTACAACTCCTGATTTTCTGTATCTTTTTTGGACTTCATTTTTCTTCTCTCTACCACCAACTTCAGTGTTTCGTCTGAGATGTATTCTCGTCTCTTTATACTTCTTTTAGGAATTAACCTCTGTGCGTTTGTAATATATACATCTCTGATGTTATTAGCAAGTTCATCTGGTGTCATTTCCTCCTGTACTGCCATAAGAATGTCAAATTTGTTCTGAATATCGACACTGTACTCTTCTGGTATGGCGCTTGTGTCATAACGTATTACTTTGTCGCTTGTAACGACTTTTTTCAATTTGATCTTGAAGTTTGCAGCAAGAAGTTCATGGTCGGAGTCACAATTGTGCTTATACGTTAAATAAATAGAAAAAAAATATCAAGAATAAACTTTGAACAACAAAAATATTAAATTGGAGGGGTGTAAAGGCCTAGTGGTTCTAGTTATATAACTGACTTTAACAGATATTTAATTGACTTTCATCTGTTTAAAGTCTTATGCATTGTAAGAACAGCATCAGACCTTCACATTCCCAGCCACTATATACAGGTATACTGGTGTGGATTCCTTCCAGTTAAAACTGCTCTTTTCCCCATGGTGTATCGCATATATATTGATGATAGCATAGGCTTCATTGATACGTCTGAAGCTAACTTATCTTGCTTTATTGATTTTGTTAACCACATAGCAATGCAGTTAAAAGTATCGTCTTCCGTCATTTATTTATTATCCAAGTGGATTATGGGACTAGACAAGTGTTCAGAGATGCACCTCTGGTATTCTTTAGACGCGACAAGAACCTAAAGGATCTTCTTGTTTCACAGCCCGTTCACATCTGAGAGTACCGGTGACTTTGGCACGTGACTTTGTGGCACTGCACGATGCATTACGTGCGAAAATGTCATTCAGTCTCGTAAGGTGTCATTTCCCAAGGCCACGTCACCATCACCGATGCCTTCACCCGCGAGTCATGAAACGTCATCTACACCATTATATGCTAATGTTGCAGTGAAGCAGATATTGACTATACAGGTCAACGACCTGGGGACAGATAATGCCAGCTCCTCTTTAGCATCTCCTGGGAGGAATCCACACCAGTATACATTCTCTTTAATGGCCGGACCACCACGGTCCTATGGACATCCAGGTAACTGCGATCAGATCCTGCTCCTCTGACACTGCTAATGGAGTCCATCTTGAACAACGCCTCATTCATCGTAGGAGATGCCTCAAACCATTAGGTCTTAATACCCAATATTGCTTTGTCTGATGCTACCTTTCAACTCTTAATCTGTGACCCCTCATCGAGTTATTACTGTTTTATTCCATCTCAACCAAACGTGGAGGCATATCTGGAGTCATCTTTATATGACCATCAGCTATGCAATATGCTATAATAATATACTTGTGGAAGTGAACCTCTGCCCGTGAAGCTAATTACAGCTTCTCTGACTCTTGAAATGACTCTTGAAATGATCCACACACATCCATAATTTCATCTGTGGTGAAACTTGGTGAGAACCCAGCATTGCAAACTAAGCTTTGAGAAGTCACTTGAGCCCCAGATGTGATTTTTTGGCTTTGACCTGGATGACTGCATGCAGGACGATCTCACTGTGGACCCCAGTGATAGGCAGGGGGAGCTGAGAAGTGGCTCTGTACAGGACGTGGCAATTTCTTGGGATATCTTAGAACCAGAACACAGTATTTTACCTCTCCATAGTTGGTGAGCCCCCTTAAATGGCGGGAAATGCACAGTATGCTACACGCCTCTTACTCTTAGCATTGGAACATATGTCTTCTTCTTCTTCCATCCTTAGCCACCAACCGGCAAAGCAGTATGTGGCCAGTACGCCTAGTGGCGTCTTAGGGCAACAACAAATTGATCAATCTATCGCTGTTTCCACCACGCCTAGTGGCGTCTTTGTGGAACAGAAACAGACCAAACAATCTATCGTTGTTTCCGTAATCAGATTGGTTGGCAAGCAGGTGATCAGCCCACTGTGCGAAGTTTTTACGGGATGGGGTAAACAGCCCCATGCCCAACCCTCCTTAGTCGCTTTTTACGACATGCGTGGTAGGGTGCAGTGTTACTATTCTTTGCTCTCCTTTCGGGCCCCGGCAACACACGTAACATATGTAATGATCCTTTAAATGCCAGCCAAGCTGGGGAAACTAGAGCTCATGACTTCAACTCAACACGTTTCGGATTGGCAGAAAAGCCACAATAAAAGCCTAGATCTACAGTGCAGATAATACCAAGGACTCATTAAACTGGTATTGGCTGCAAAAGAGCGAGAAGCTCAGCAGCCCTAGTTAAACAACAATTAGAACTCCACTTTTGGCCAAAAATTGACCCAAGGTTATGAATCGACATTACGTAGTTTAATATACACAATATCATACGGCTAGTAGTTGGGATCTTCATACAACATTTCATTTTAATGTGACACTTCCTTCTTTTCAACTACTAACCCAAAAACTTTGAACACGTTTTTTTCTCAAAACAAGTACGTGAATGGCTCATACACCAGAAAACAAACACGGAATGGCTCATACACCAGAAAACAAACACGGAATGGCTCATACACCAGAAAACAAACACGTGAATGGCTCATACACCAGAAAACAAACACGTGAATGGCTCATACACCAGAAAACAAACACGTGAATGGCTCATTCATACACCAGAAAACAAACACGTGAATGGCTCATACACCAGAAAACAAACACGTGAATGGCTCATACACCAGAAAACAAACACATGAATGGCTCATACACCAGAAAACAAACACGTGAATGGCTCATTCATACACCAGAAAACAAACACGTGAATGGCTCATACACCAGAAAACAAACACGTGAATGGCTCATACACCAGAAAAAAAACACGTGAATGGCTCATACACCAGAAAAAAAAAACGTGAATGGCTCATACACCAGAAAAAATACACGTGAATGGCTCATACACCAGAAAACAAACACGTGAATGGCTCATACACCAGAAAACAAACACGTGAATGGCTCATACACCAGAAAACAAACACGTGAATGGCTCAAAGACCAGAAAACAAACACGTAAATGGCTCATACACCAGAAAACAAACACGTGAATGGCTCATACACCAGAAAACAAACACGTGAATGGCTCATTCATACACCAGAAAACAAACACGTGAATGGCTCATACACCAGAAAACAAACACGTGAATGGCTCATACACCAGAAAACAAACACGTGAATGGCTCATACACCAGAAAACAAACACGTGAATGGCTCATTCATACACCAGAAAACAAACACGTGAATGGCTCATACACCAGAATACAAACACGTGAATGGCTCATACACCAGAAAACAAACACGTGAATGGCTCATACACCAGAAAACAAACACGTGAATGGCTCATTCATACACCAGAAAACAAACACGTGAATGGCTCATACACCAGAAAACAAACACGTGAATGGCTCATACACCAGAAAACAAACACGTGAATGGCTCATACACCAGAAAACAAACACGTGAATGGTTCATACACCAGAAAACAAACACGTGAATGGCTCATACACCAAAAAACAAACACGTGAATGGCTCATACACCAGAAAACAAACACGTGAATGGCTCATACACCAGAAAACAAACACGTGAATGGCTCATTCATACACCAGAAAACAAACACGTGAATGGCTCATACACCAGAAAACAAACACGTGAATGGCTCATACACCAGAAAACAAACACGTGAATGGCTCATACACCAGAAAACAAACAAGCCTAGAACGTCCAACGTTTTACACATCGTACATGCATTACTGAGCCGTGGTAGTGCAGTGGTTAGTGCACTGGCTTCCTAGCTCGGTGCTCCAGGGTTCGATCCCCAGTTGAGATGGGAATTTTTAGACCACAAACGGCTCCGGGGTCGACCCAGCCTCAAAGATTGGGTACCAGAGCAACTCTGGGAAGGTTAAGGCGGTAGGCGTGATGCTAACCACATCACCCCTAGTGTGCCGATGGTCAAGAAAATATGGGCCAAACACCATATTCCCAATATACCTCAATGGGCGTGTAACGGGATCCTTTTTTAACCCTTACTTGCACTACCATGCAAGCAATTTTCTATCATTATGATTAGACGCTAGAGGTATGTTTTAAAAACTGTTTGCTTCTGCTATTCATGAAACTCTCATCAGTCAATCACGAACAATTTTTCAACTGTGCAAAACACTATATGATTTTTTTTGTCACGAAACTGTGGCGTGAACATTCTTTGATCCATGGCATGATTTACTTTGTAATTTCAATTTACCTGACAACTGTGATGGATCATCTCGGAACAGCTAAAGAAAATGAACATAGCTTGTACTTAATATACAGCATAGCACAAGCGTCCCTACAGTATTTTGTACCCGGGGTGGGTCCTACCTTTGGCACCCACCACCATAAAGGAAAACACTTGCAAGTATATTTTTAACAGTAAGTAAGCCTACTATCATAATAGTGTCTGATGGTAACCCCTTCCTGGCTTTCACCCTGGACGGACCGTCCCCTCGAACCCTCTTAGTACGCCTCTGCAGCACAGACCATTACTATTTCTGAGATCCTTAATGCGGGTAGTATTACAAAAAAATAATTGAAGTCTGACTGTTCTGTTTAAAAAGCGTGTATAAATCAATATACTACTCTGGACACGTTCATTTTCGAAGAACTTGTTCGCACCAGTTGTCAGAAACTGACCCACTTGGCGAAAGATACATAACTGGCGGTATCCCCCCCCCCCCCCCCCCCCCCCCTCCCCCCCCCCCCCCACCCCCCACAATTTGATATAAGATGTTAACACATTTACCGAGGTAGCTGGGTGCATTTTACAAAACTGTTTTACAAAGTGACACGTTAAATGCAATAAAAAATAAACAAGTTATCAATTATGCAACAGATTTTTATTGTCAGGATAAAACATTATTAAAAAACTGTACCTTCTGATTCCAAACTATGTTACTGTTAACGTAATTTGTTTTAAACTAAAGTGCCGTCATACGCTATTCATAAAACATAATTATTTTTTTTTAAATTAATGAAGAAAAATATCCCGTTCAACCTCTGATGGGTTATAATTAGGATATATATTGTTTTCAATTCCAAATAATATGAACAACTGCCGATATGAGATAGTGGCATCTCATTTGTCAAATCATTGTAAATAGGGACAATCACAATTATGCTTATAAGTTAAATAAATAAATAAAAAAACAAATAAAATCAAGAAGAAACTCTGAACAAGAATAATATTAAAGTGGAGGGGTGTGAATTTATGACACGAATTTATTCTTGATAGTTGATAGTGAACATTCCTTTTTTTTAAGGCAAGGTTTTTTACCTAAAAAAAATTTAAAAGAAGTGGCAACATTGGCAACTACTATATTTTTTCGCAGGCTGGAGGAGTCCATGTGTAAGTTTTGAAAATTGTCGTTATTTATTAACAGATCGAGGAATGTAAACCTTTGTGATCTTCAAGCACCGTGCTCGCTGCCGTAGGTGACCATGACGGTTCAAAATTTCTTGTCGCTCGATGTTGATTATCAATTTCGTTGTTAAAGGTCAGTGTTACTGGCGACCTCCTCGATGGATTTGAAATTTTATTTTTAAGGCGACCTCAGTGTTTATCGGGCGTTATTTTTGACAAAGCTCGAAACTGTATTGGCGATAGGCTCACCCTTTTTATTCTATGTAGTTTTGAACTTTTTATTTGACCCATTCACCAAAATGCCAAAGCAATTATATAGTATGAAAATTAAAGCAGTTCGCTGAACACTGATGTGGCAAATGCTGAAAGGATATACGAGGGGCATTCAGAAAGTAGCCTAATGCACCACATCGTTTTTCTCAGGAGCTGTTTATTCAAAAAGCATGAAATTTATACATGGACATGTCATGTAAACATCGGTATTATTCAACATAATCCCCATTAACTTGTACGGCCTTATGCCAGCGCGAAACAAGTGCATGTATTCCTAGCCCGTACCAGATTTTGTCTTGATCATGTAGCCATTTCTTCGCTGCAGGAATCACTCCTTCATTATCTTCAAACCTTGTCCCACGGTTTGCATCTTTAAGTGGACCAAATAGATGAAAATCAGAGGGTGCGAAATCGGGACTATAGGGTGGATGGGGTAGTACAGTCCAACCCAATTTGGTGATTGCTTCCCGTGTTGCCAGACTTCTGTGAGGGCGCGCATTATCGTGAAGGAGAAGCAGGTCTGCTGGATTCTTGTGCGGCCGAACTCTGCGAAAATGTTGATTGAGTTTTTTCAATGTCTTAATGTAAGCTTGTGAATTGTTTGTCTCTTCTTTTGGCATAACATCCACAAGAATCACACTTTCAATGTCCCAAAAGACAGTGATCATGACCTTTCCAGCTGAAGGAATTGTCTTGAATTTCTTTCTTCATGGTGATTGCGGATGATGCCACTCCATTGACTGTCTTTTTGTCTCAGGTTCAAAATGATGTGCCCAGGTTTCGTCACCTGTAACAATCTTAGCCAAAAAGTTCTCTCCATCAGCATTGAAACTCTCCAACAATTCAGAAGAAATTGCTTTCCTTTGCAATCGGTGGTCATTTGTGAGACTTCAAGGAACCCATCTTGCGCAAACCTTAGAAAATCCGAGAGTTTTTATAACTGCATTTGCACTTCCAATGCTGAGTGACAGCTGTAAGGCAAATTGTTGAGTAGTGATTCGCCTATCAGTAAGAATAATGCCCTCAGCGCATTTCAACATTTCTGCGTTGGTGGCTGTGGCAGGACATCCAGAGCGCGGCCGATCAAGCAGCTCCGTATCTCCACTTCATGATTCTTTGATTCTCTGAACTACTCCTGTCGATTGCAAAACTTCCATACACATCACATAGACGCTTGTGAATGTTCACAACAGTTTCCTTCTCTGCAACGAGAAATTCTATCACAATTCGCTGTTTATAACGCAAGTTGCTAACACGCTCCATTTCAATGGTTTAGGGCAGCCCTATTATTTGCCCGGTTGTGGTGCAATTTGGTGCACACAATTGGCGCATGCCATATTTGAAGTGTGCAAAATCTCATGCTTCTATCTTCATTATTAGCTGAGAAAAAGGATGTGGTGCATTACTTTCTGAATGCCCCTCGTATATAGTAGGGCCTATAATGGATAATACATCTTTTCACTTCCATCATCTGATGCTGTTCTTACAATGCATATGACTTTTAACAGATGAAAGTCAATTAAGTTAAGAGTAGACAGACCTAGGGAACTGCATTATATAGTCAAACAATATTTAACACGAACAAATGTTTAATATATAGTGGCTGGGAATGTGAAGGTCTGATTCTGTTCTTACAAGGCTTATAACTTTTAACAGATGAAAGTCAAGTAAATATCTGTTAAAGTCAGTTATATAACTGGAACCGCCAAGCCTTTACACCTCTTCACTTTATTATTGTTCTTGTTCAGAGTTTCTTCTTGATTTTGTTTGTTTGTTTGTTTTTTTTTATTCTGATTATAATCCATCAGAGGTTGAATGGGATATTTTTCTTCCTTAATATAAAAAAAAAAAGTCAATTAAATATCTGTTAAAGTTAGTTATATAACTGGAACCATCAGGCCTTTACACCCCCTCCACTTTAACTCATTCCGTCCAAACGGGCACGCCACGCGCCAGATAGGACTTCCGGTCGGACCATTGGCGTACCTTGCGCCAATGTGATATATGTCGAATTTGAACGGAAAGTTATAAAATACCTAGCAACTAGCTGGTTTTTAAATCATTTCATTACATCCAGGACATGTTTATGGACGTTTGTGAGCGAAAAACAAATTTGTGAAGCTAAAATTGTGTGTTTTATATCCATTTCTATTCCTTTGTTTACATACAAAATGGATCGAGAATCTTCAGACCAATGACGCATGGCGTGCCAGTGTGATATATGTCGAGTTTGAACGAAAAGTTATAAATACCTAGCAACTAGCTGGTTTTTAAATCATTTCATTACATCCAGGACATGTTTATGGACGTTTGTGAGCGAAAAACAAATTTGTGAAGCTAAAATTGTGTGTTTTATATCCATTTCTATTTCTTTGTTTACATACAAAATGGATCGAGAATCTTCTTCTAAACACCTGCTTTCAGCTGAGCAAACACGACGCTAATTTCTCAGTGGACAGAAGATAACTCGAGCGACACTGATTTAGAAGTTAGGTTTAGTAATTCCAGTGAAGACATTGTAAAGATTTTGTGTCAGAATATTCATGAAAGTGATCATTCTGAGGGCGATGTCGATCAGCTGATTGAACATGCATCAGGTAGGGCTGGTATAAAAAGAGCAAAACTTTCAGTCACTAAAGGAGAAGGATAAAGAGGCAAAAACACCATTGTGACCAAAAGTAAAGCTATGAGAACTGCCACAAGTCTAGAGGCAGGTGCATCCTCACAAGATGTCCCAGAGTGGTTAGAAATTGCTGAGGGGATGACACAAAATGCATTTCGATTTTGTCCAAAGAGAACACCAGGTGTGACTGAGGGGTTTGACCTGTCAACCCCATTGAAATGTTTCAGTGTTTTGTTTACACATGAGGTTCAAGATTTCATGTGCCAGTGCATCAATAATTATACCAGACTCAAATGTATTCAAAATAACCCTGCGAAACAATATTCATTGTATTCTCGGTGGACCAAAGTCACACGCTATGAACTTGATAAGTTTATTGCTGTCCTAATAAATATTGGGATTCAGAAAAGACCATGCATTAGCGACTAATGGTCTACATCTGCAGAATTGTATACTCCTTGGTTTCTTCAGATGTTTTCAAGAAGTAGATTTGAAGCATTATATCATACAATGCTTCATGCCTCTGATGAAAATTCACAAGGAAAAGAAAAGATTGAACCTTTTATGAACATGTTGTTGCAAAAATTTCAGAGTGCCTTTTACCCATTCCAAAATCTCAGTTTGAATGAAATGGTAATAGGGTATAAAGGCAGATGGCAATATAAGCAGTATAATCCAAGGTTTTCCTTGTATCTTCTCGGGCCAAAGTGGAAGCACATTGTTAAACCAAAAATGATAGAATATAGTTGGTGTAAATAATTTTAGTCATAGTTGTTAGGTATTTACAGAAATTTGTGGTGTAGGAAAAAAATCATATAAATTATATATTTGAAGTGATTGTGGTAAAATGTGTTGTGTTTCAAAATGGATGTGCACTGATATTCTGAGATTTTTCTGCTATGGATTAAACTGGAGCTGACATTTGTGAGTACAGTTTATTTATCTTTTTTCCAGTTATTTTTGATTAGGTCTACACTTCACATAACATGACATACTCTTTTCCTACATCAAATAATTATCTACAGCATTTCACAAGATTCTTCAGTCAGTTTCCCACATGTTGATGTATAACATCAACACCTAGTTAAATAAAATGTGTATCTACTGCCTGTTTTTAAAATATAACCTGAAGAGAAAAATTGCACATATTTTGAGCGGTTGATTTTACAAACATATGTGGTTTTGAGAACAAAAATAAAAAAAATTACATCTATGAAGTGATAGTGATAAAAGTTTCTAGATATGTTTCAAACTAAATGTGCACTGATATTCTTAATATTTTATTGCCATATATTAATTGGGAGCTGAAATATTTAAGTTTAAGTATGCAATTTTATTTTATTTTTTAAACATTTTTAAAATCATGTCTACACTTCACAAGACATAACACACACCTATTCATATCAATTAATTATATGAATCAATTCATAAGATTCTCCAGTCAATGTCACACATTTAAATGTATAACATAAAACACCTAGTTAAATAAAATGTGTATCTACAACCTTTTTTTTTAAATATAACCTGAAGAGAAAAATTGCACACATTTTGACTGGTTGTTTTTTACAAACATATGTGGTTTTGAGAAAAAAATCATAAAAATTAAATCTATGCAGTGATAGTAATAAAAGTTTTTAGATATGTTTCAAACTAAATGTGCACTGACATTCTGAACATTTTATTGCCATACATTAATTGGGAGCTGAACTATTTAAGTTTAAGTATACAATTAAAAAAAAAAATTTTAACACTTTTTAAATCAAGTCTGCACTTCCCAAGACATAACACACACCTATTCATATTAATTAATTATATGCAGCAATTCATAAGATTCTTCAGTCAATTTCACACATTTAAATGTATAACATAAACACCTAGTTAAATAATATGTGTATCTACTGCCTGTTTTTTTAATATAACCTGAAGAGAAAAATTGCACACATTTTGAGCGGTTGTTTTTACAAACATATGTGGTTCTGAGAAAAAAATCATAAAAATTACATCTATGAAGTGATAGTGATAAAAGTTTCTAAATACGTTTCAAACTAAATGTGCACTGATATTCTTAATATTTTATTGCCATACATTAATTGGGAGCTGAAATATTTAAATTTAAGTATACAATTTTATTTTACTTTTTAAACATTTTAAGAGAGAAAAATTGCACACATTTTGACTGGTTGTTTTTACAAACATATGTGGTTTTAAGAAAAAAATCATAAAAATTAAATCTATGCAGTGATAGTAATAAAAGTTGCTAGATATGTTTCAAACTAAATGTGCACTGACATTCTGAACATTTTATTGCCATACATTAATTGGGAGCTGAACTATTTAAGTTTAAGTATACAATTTAAAAAAAAAATTTTAACACTTTTTAAATCAAGTCTGCACTTCCAAAGACATAACACACATCTATTCATATTAATTAATTATGTGAAGCAATTCATAAGATTCTCCAGTCAATTTCACACATTTAAATGTATAACACAAGTACCTACTGAACTTACATATTTGTCCACTGTCTATTTTTAAAACCTCACCTGTCTGAAAAAATTGCATCCATTTTCGGGCCTGGGTAAAACCCAAAAACAGCCTGGGGGGGAATGAGTTAATATTATTGTTGTTTAGAGTTTCTTCTTGATTTTGTTTTTGTTTGTTTTTTAACATACAGGCATAATTGATAATTGTGATTGTCCCTATTTACAATGATTTGACAAATGTGATGCCACTTTCTCATATCGGCAGTTGTTCATATTATTTGGAATTGAAAACACTTTATGTCCCAATTATAACCCATCAGAGGTTGAACGGGATATTTTTGTTCATTAATATTAAAAAATAACATCTTTTCACAGCAGAGATGGTTGCAATTCTGAAAGCTCTGGAAATCTTCTCTAGCATCCCTCCTCATAAATTGACAATATTAACAGACTCACTTTCTGCTATTCAAGCTATAAGAAACTTACGAGAATGCAGTAGACCTGATATAGCAGAAGAGATATTACTGGCAAATACTTCCCTAATGTCCATAGGATGTTCTGTTCTTATAGCTTGGATACCTTCACATATTGGCAAAGAAGGAAATGAAAAGGCGTATACAGAAGCTAAGAAAAGAACAAATATTAGAAACCAAATAAATTTTGGGATGAGTAAAACAGAAATCAAAAGCTTAATTAAAAGAAAAAAAAATGAGGAATGGACAGTAGAGTGGGATGGAAGTCTGAAGGGCAAACTTGCATATAAATTGTTCAACGCTCCAACAAGAACGTGCCAGAGAACTAAATATTCCTAGCAATAAGAAACTTCTTAGACTGCAACTAGGAATGGGCTGTTTTAGAATAGAAGAACCATACTGTGCAGACTGTCTAGAAAAAAAAATGATACAGAGCATTTCCTGTTAAAATTGTAGCCGTGTACATAGCTGTTCCTTTGGAAACAGGCTATAAAAAAAAAAACCAGATTAGCATATAAATTCTACTTTCCGAGAAACAGATCAAATGTTAATTAGGATGGAGTCGCGTTACATGTCAAAATTAGTCACGTGATTTTTATCCAATCGTAAGGCTCAATATTATTCAGCCGGCAGGAAATGTAGAAGAGACGCGAAATTTCCCCAACAACCTAGTTAGTTGAAAAAGACGCGTCTAGCTAGTAAGACGAACAAGTTTTGAGAAATTTCCACCTCGAGCAGTCTAGCTAGTTCTAGATCTAACACTCTCTGAAATTAAACAGCAACCCCCAATTCCCCACCCACAACGGCCACACATCTCAACTTGGTGCCGTATGACCAGTCCTCTAAAAAAGAGCAGAAGCGAAGATGGATCAATTAATGGAAAATTTCCAGCAACTTGGGGTAGAACAGCAGCAGCAACAGGAAAACAGATTCGCTCAAGCACAACCACTGCAGCCCCAGGACAGACAAAATATGGAAGGACCAACAATAATAGCGCTACGGAAAATTACTGAAACCCTACAGAAAAATGACAACTACGCGAAATTCACACAGGTTAGATCCATTGTTCAGCCGTTCGATGGAAACAAAAAAAATTTCAGAAGATGGTTGTCCGACATGGAAAAATTTGCGGCACTAGCAGAGGCAACAACGGATGAAGAGAAAAAGAAAATCGCTCTGTTAGGTTCTGATTCGTACGTGACTGATTTTTTAAGAAGGAGGTCCCAGCAGTACCCCACAGAAACCTACGAGTCCCTAAAAAAAGAGCTCACCCAGAGATATGGGGAAATAATAGACAAAATGCATGCTTGGTCAGTCCTTAGAAGCATGAAACAGGAAAGAGATGAATCGGTACAACTTTTTGGAGATAGATTCCTCAATATGGCAGAAGAAGCGTTTTGCGGAGAAATCCCTACCACACCTGATGTAGAAATACAGTTAGTGGGGATATTTGCCGATGGCCTTAGAGCGGAAAATATCAGAAGGCATCTTATTAGAAAAGACACCAAGACTATTGCTGAAACAATCCAAGCAGCAATACAGGAGGAAAATCTTCACCGAAGGTTCCAACAAAGAGCAGGTAGGGAACCCCGACCAGAATACAGGGACTATAATGAGCATGAGTTTATGGAAGTCGACCATGCCAGGAGGCAATGGACTCGCCCACGACAACGAGATGATAGGCCTCGCAATTATAGACCCCCCACACAGAGGCAAAACGACGTCAATAATGTCAATCCGAACGGATGCTTCACATGCGGTAGGCTCGGACATGGGTACAAGTCCTGTAGAGCAAATTACAATAATGCACCATCCAGAAGAGGAGGTTATCAACCACAACAACCCGCACCACCCCCACGTGATTACACTAGAAATCAGTATACCAGAGGCACACCTCAACCCCTCATGCGTCAGGGAAACGGCCGCGCCACTCACTAAACAGGACCGTTAGTGAGGGCAACAATCACAGAAAATGGTCCAAAACAAAAGAAACAACACAGAACAGAAATTGTCAAGTGGGCCCATCCAGAAAAATACAATATGAAGAAATGCTGCATGATGGAACTAAAATACATCCGGATCCCAGTTCCTGCATCATGGCTATACATGGCCAACAATATAGAGCACTGGTAGATACAGGAGCATCCATCAGCCTTATTAGGTTCCAGCTGTTCAAGAGGATCCAACACTTAGTACGATTTCAACCCTCCAAAACACACCTAGCTTCAGTCACGGGACAAAGACTAGATTCAGTTGGGACAGCATGGCTAAAATTTTCCTTAGGCGAAACATATTTTGAACACCCATTTGTCATTACCAAAGGAATGTCTAGAAATCTTATCCTAGGGAGGGATTTTTTTTAACAAACACAAAGTTCGAATATACTATGACCTCCAGAAAATCAAAGTCAACAATACATACATAGATCTCCAGGACGATATCCACATAGCGTCTTTGGTAAGGCTGACAGCTCCCATAACGGTGGCCCCAAACTCCCTGGTCATAGCAAAAGGCAGAGTAAAAAATTCTGAGTACATAACACCAGGGCAATCAATTCAAATACAGTCCCTAGCAGAAGAAAGCATTATTGATGACCCATTGTTGCAAATTACAGAGGGAATCGCTGAAGTCTCGAAGTCCAGAGATTTCCCCATCATGATATTGAATATGTCAGGAAAAACTACCACTATAAATAGAGGCACAATTGTAGCACAAGTAGATACGTCAACAATAAGACAGACTAAAACCAATAGAGACCATTCACAAATTGTCTCAACCACTCCCACTGGACATAGTGCACGAAATCGCAGTACAAATAACCATGGTACACGAAAGGTAAACAGTTATAAGTCATATGCAGAAAATGGCAGAGATACCAGTCACAGTTATATTACACCACAGCATACCCCACCCAGACTGCAGAAACAAACCAGTCCATGTATAAGAAGGAGAGAAATAAGGCAGCCACGGTATGAGAATGACTATAATTACTCATTCTTACGCCCCAGCACACCAAGAGAAAAGATGAAGTGCTGTATATCAGAAAGAAGCAGAGAAACAGAAATTGTCTTGCCAGGAGGATATCCGAAGCGACAAGACAGAGATACATATCCCATGGAGTATCAATATAACTCAAAAACAGGTGGATATGATAAAGTCCCAAAACCAATTGAATGTTCCGAAGAAAAGGAAGAATTCTTATATGACTCCACCACAGGAGGATACTATAGCAGCAAAGTTGGAAACAGAAAGAATGAAAAATTTTCGCCCAGGGAAAGAAGACAGCCCTATAGCACAAACAGAAGAAATACAGTAACGTACGCGGATAAGCGCAGTTACGGCAGAAATAATCAGAAAAAATGGCACAACAACGACTACCCCAGAAATAATACTAGAAACGTATATACAGTAAATGCAGTGACAAATGGAAATGCACACAGCACATGGCAGAGGAAACAATACCAAGCACAGCCCAATGAACGGCAAAGAAATACGCAAAAGAAAACCACATACCAAGAGCGGATATTTTCACAAGATGCAAGAAAAATGTCCCAAGATTATGGGAATGAAACGGAGGCATCAAGACAGACCAGAGATATCATAGCAGATCATAAATACAGAGAGAGAATAGCTCAGCTACTTGCGACCCTGAATGCCACAGAAGATAATAAGCAACGTTTGAAAACGTTTGTAGAAAAGCACCAGGATGTATTCGCACTCAATGACATGGAATTAGGCAGAACTAACACTGTCACAATGGACATTCAAACAACCACAGAGGAGCCAATACATATGAAACCCTATCATACGCCCTTGAAAAACAGAGAACTCGTGGAAAGGTCTATAAATGAAATGCTACAGGCAGGAATCATCGAAAGATCCAGATCCCAATGGTCCTCCCCCATCGTTATCGTAACGAAGAAAGATGGGTCCAGTCGCTTTTTGCTGCGATTACCGAGCCCTGAACAAAATCACAAAAGTCATTTCCTACCCCCTCCCCAGGATAGACGATCTACTTGCGACGTTAGGAAAGTCTACATACTTTACCACACTTGATGCAAGGTCAGGCTTTTGGTGCATCCCCATGACACCTGAGGCAAAACAGAAATCCACATTCTGTTCCCATATCGGAAGTTTTTTTTGGAATGTTATGCCATTTGGTCTAAAAGGATCACCAGCAACATATATGTCACTCATGGATGAAGTGTTAAAGGGTCTACATCCATTTGCCCTGGCATACATAGACGATATCCTGATACATACCGCAGGCACGATGGAAGACCACCTCCGCAAAGTTGAAACAGTTTTTGATAGACTCAGACATCACCAAATAAAGTTAAAACTGTCCAAGTGTGAATTTCTAAAGACAGAAACCAAATATTTAGGCTTTGTTATCAATAGAGATGGCATCAGACCTGATGAAGATAAAGTCAAAGCCATAAGAGAAATGCCTAGCCCCAAGACGGTCAGACAAACACGCTCCTTTATCGGTTCCGTAGGATACTATAGACGCCATATCATACATTTCTCACAAGCAGCTGAGCCATTGATAGCTCTTACCCGCAAGTATGCACGATTTAGATGGACAGAAGAGTGCCAGAAATCGTTTGAATATCTCAAAGATGCCCTAACCGCCATTCCGCTTCTGGGACATCCAGACATTTCTCAGCCCATGATATTGTACACCGATGCCTCGAATGACGCAATTGGTGCATGTTTGGTACAACCAGTACTAGAAGATGAAACACCCATACTACCAGACATCCCCAATGTGAAACCCATTGCATTCCTATCCCACGCATTGTCAAAGTCACAAAAACGGTGGACCACCATTGAGAAAGAAGCATACGCCATTCACTATGCAGTACAGAAATTAGACTTTTATGTGAGAGGGACGAAACTCACTATCAGAACTGATCACCAGCCTTTGGTTAACTGGCTCACCAAAACACAGGAACAGCCTAAGAAGTTACAGACATGGGCAATGAATTTACAGTCCTATGACACCACTATCGAACATATCCCTGGCAGATTGAACATCTGTGCAGATCTCCTATCCAGAATCAAATATGATGATGAAACCGAAGTGAAAACAATTAGAGTCAAAAATGATGGCACATCCTCAGAGATTGACGATAATGCAAAAGAAATTAATGAAATTACTTCATCAAGTCGAAGAAGTACCTCAGATTCTGCCACTCAAGTAGAAGAAGAAAGTCAAGATATGCTTGACATGAGAGTAGAACAAGCGAAAGATGCAGAAATTGTTAAGCTGCTCACATACGTGAAGGAAAACCCAACAAAAAGTAAAGATTTTACAGTACACCCAACGGATGGAGCTCTATACTATATTGATAGTAAACAAGAAGGGACACTAAGAAAAGTCATTCCAGCACATCTAGTCCCGGAAGTATTGCTACAGTTTCATGATAACAACGGGCACATGGGAAGAGACAAAACAATTGATGTCATAAAGAAAAGGTATTATTGGCAAACTTTCTACAAAGACATTACAGAATATGTAGCCACCTGTAGAACATGTAAATTGAGAAACATGAAGCCACATTTAATTCCCCTTCAAGAAATGCAACCTTCCCATTATCCCATGCAAACAGTAAGCATTGACTTATCAGGTCCTTACCCACTCACCCAATCAGGCAACAAATACCTCCTGCACATAGTTGACCAATACTCTGTTTGGCCAGAAAGTTACCCACTCAGTGATGCCACATCGCAGTCTATCACGCAAATTTTTTTACAAGAATTCATTCCCAGGCATGGCTGTCCAAAACGAATCATTTCGGACAACGGTAAACAGTTTATCGGTAACCCATTTAAAGCCACCTTACACCAGCTGAATATCGAACATACCACAACCACCTATTATTGCCCAAATGCAAATGGCAGAAATGAACGCATGCATGCCACCCTACATGATATTATTAGCAAATATATCAAGGGGAACCACCAATACTGGGATCTATACATTAACCAAGCTCTTGAAGCCATCCGAGTAAACGTGAACGATACCACAGGAATGTCACCATTTCTCATGCTATACGGAAGAGAACCAAATTTTCCGCTAGACAACCTACTTCGCCCACAACGAAAATACATGGGAGAAGACCCCATCGAAATAATCCTTCAAGAAAAGTACAAGGCTCACCAGATTGCACAACGAAATACGCAGAAGGCATTTCACAAGAAACAGAAACAACATGATAAATCAGCCAAGCTACCAACGTACAAAATAGGAGACAGAGTATACTACAAGAAACATGTACGCAGTTCAAAATTCGATGACCGATGGTTAGATGGCTACAAAATCATGAAACAAACTACGCCTGTAAACTTCATCATCTGGAATGAAGAGAAACAACACCAAACAAAAGCTCACGTAAAACAAATCAAAATTGATAATCACCGGCCCATTCCGCCTCTGACGACAAATACAAGACCAGTCAGAAAGGCCACCCTAAATTATAATCCATCCAGTACAGATCCGTCTGACATATCAGAGTCAGAGACGACAGACTCTGAATTTTACCAAGACGACCGCATACCCAGACCACCCACCGATGCACTACATCGAGCAAGACAACAACGAGACTCGTCCGAAAGCGAAGAAGATATCCCACCACTTGAATTGCGTAATCGACTCCAAGACAGAGACCTGCGCATTAGAAATGAAGAAATAATGCCTCAGACGTCACACGATGACAACAACCAAATACCTTTTATTCACACTCAAACTTACTCCCGCGGTGAAAAATCGTCAGCTGATACCTATCACACCCCCAGTTCAGGCAGTTCCAGTTGGAATACCAGCGAAGGACAAACACTGCTATACCACAAGAACAAGATTGCTCGTTCAGAACAATCAGATCCTGAAGAAACGATACCCAAGCAGATTGTTGAACCATATACCAGCAATCTGTATGAAGACGAAACGCAACAAGAAATGCGAAATTACAGTGTCAACCCCGGCACAGCTTTGTCAGACCTCAACGAACAGAATGACAGAGAAATGGTAGAATTGTACGAACAAGAAACAGACATTGATACAGCTAGTTCCATTGAAACCAGTGATGCGGATAGTATATTATTTGTACCAGTCAGCTCCAGCGTCAAACGCGCCTATAAAACAGAATCTGATGACTCAATCCCTAGCAACAAAATTCCGCGTATACAGCACAACTATATCAGACGAAAGATTCTGAAGAAACGCTATCGAGTGCCCAAACCAAGCCGAGAAGTATTAGCCTCAGCTTTACTAGTCAAAAACAACAGTGTGCAAATTACTGCGCCCACTGTCAAAGACGTTAACGTACCACAGGCCCAAGTCAGAAGAAAAATCAAGGCGAAACATATACCTGCCTCAAAACTAACAGATGTTCCAGCCATTCAAACCCCTACCACAGTGAAACCATCACCGCAATCAAAAGATGTTATGCCATCACCGCATTCGCCAATGTCCTCAGTGCCCCAACAATCAGCAAATGCAGTGTCGTCGCCTACCACACCAGTCACCACTGCTACTCAGTATGATCCTCGCCTAAGCAGTCGGGACATTGCAAGGTTAGAGATGGCAGAGAAAATGTCAGAGAAACTGAAGGAACTACTAAAGCTTTGCTGAGACACGCCCCTCGAGTCTTCAATGTACATGCCATCTCATGTACGGTCAACGCATATGTGAAAAAAACCTTTTTAACAATGTACTAACCTTCCCATGTACTTTATTTTCAGTTTCCGACAGTTCAAATGACTTGCTTACAGACTAAGATGTCAAAGCCTCACTGAGAAAGTTATTTTTTCCAGCCTTAGACTACTGATGCCCAGAAAGAAATCAAGACCAGCCCACGGAGGAGTCTAGTTAGACATTTTTATTTGGATTATTGAAATAAAGATGACACAGATGATACAATGTTCTTTGTTTACAGACACCCTTATTAGTCAGACAGTTTTTAATATTTAGAATGTTACAAAACCTTACCTATAACACATGTGTCACACTATTCTGTTGTAACATTCATCTCCACTTTTGTAACTGATCATATTCCACGCCTCATTCACCAGACTTCTTGCAGATCCTGAGTCCTGTATTTTCGCATCTTAGTGCATTTTCATGCAGACACTTTACACCAGTACTTTTTCTTACCCCATACTAATATTTCTTTGATCTATATTATGCAAAACTCCTTTATATCTATCACCTTGATCAATCATACTGTTCCTACTATAATATCTCTTAACAGCACATAACTCATACCCAAAACCAGTATTGCATGTTTTGCTATTTTTCTCCACAGGATTATTTATTTTTTAAAATGTACATTATTATTTTAGACCCAGATGTATATTAGTACTGTCAAGAATTTTAAACATTCTCCTAAAGAGATTCCATATCCCAACCTTGACTCTCTATAGTAAGATTTCCTTCACCCCACTGTTACAACATCTTTAACCTACTATTTTTCCATTCCACAATATGGAGACGACATTCTAGACTTGTGATCTTTTCAATCCCAATCATATTCATTCCTTGGAATTACAATCATGTTGTAATCAGGAGATCCTTGATGTACCCTTTCCTCGCCACTTATTGACAACAGACACTGCTACAACATTCATTCTATTCTAACCTAAACTACTACTTGCAGCCCTATTGGTTAGGATTTACTATTAGGAATGTTGATAGTATATCTAGTGTTTAGTGAATTGATTTTTATCATTCTTTACTACTTGTGAATCACAAGAAAAGAAAAGAAATCACAAGAAAACAAAAAAAAAGAAATGAAAAATAAAAAATGAAAAGAGACAAAAGACATAACAGAAAAAATGAGAAGAGAAAAAAAACAATTGAATTTTTTTATATAAAATGTATTATGTGTATATGCCACCCTCACACATTTTGATGATGATAAGCCAATATTGTAAAACATTGACTGCCCTGAGGTTAGCAGCTGAAGAAGAAAAAGAGAAAATAAATCACCCTATACCAGTTATACCCCCACCAGCATGATCTCTGATACTCCAACAATTTTTGTTGATACTGCCTATCACAAATACCCCAATGACATTTGCGCATGCTGAATTTCTGCAAATGAAGAATCCCTTGAGAGCATTAGTATATGCTAACCCCAGATTGAACACATTACACCTATTTGTTGATGATGCCTTTGCCCATGTTAAAGAAATAGCATTTGCACATGCTGACCTAGCAAATGAAATACCCCTCTACAGCATTTGTATATGCTGAACCCACATTGAATACCCCATTACCACATGATAACCACTAATGACATGAGATGAAGAAGCAACTGGTTATGTATGATGAAAATGCCATTTTATATTAAGGTGAAACTTTATGTTGTCACAGCTGAGACTTTGTTGAAATGTTTATGCACAAAAATCCCCCACATTAACATTGGAGGAACAATAATCTTAGTCTTTCGTGGATACGAGCAAAGACAAGGAGATAATGGAATATTTTATGAAAACCATGGACATGGAACAAATCAGAGCAGATGATTGTTGCACATATGAGGACCATATTTGAAGTCATTATTGAAGGATTGTCAGTAGACAAGAGACAAATAGATTATGATAATCCCATGGAACCACAGGTACTAAGGACACAAAATGGAGATTATATAATGAGAAAAAAAATAATGACTGAACAATTGCTACGCCCAGAGGTAAAGGAAATAGAGATACATCCGCATTTTTGGAAAAATCTTTTTTGATTTTTGCTCATTGCCTTTGTAAAATGAACATTGTTGTATAACAAATGACTATTCCTTATCACGAATTACAGAATGTTGTAAGATAGTTGAAATAAATTGACAATTTACTATACTCATAATATACCCAGAATTACAGGAGAGAAAAAATAAATGATTGATGAAATTGGACGTACTGAGATGTGCTCACCCCGAGGATATTGGATAAAAAAAATAATGTTATCCCAAGGACAGACATGTCACAGATATATCATGGAGATATTATGACATAAAAAAAAAAGAATATCTAGATTGGAAATGCAGCAAACTTGGTCAAGGACACCATGAAATAGACCCCCGCCCCACACTTAAGATAACTGACGGATGAGATTTTTGAATTATAAGTACTATAAGTCACCCATCTGGCTGTAGTCAGCGGATGTTACAGGCACCACATAACTCTGACTAACCCTCGACCTGCGAAGGCAGAGTTGGTGTCGAAATATTGCACATATGTAAAAAGACATGTTTTTGTTCATGTTTTGGTAAAGTTTAGACATTTGTATAAATGGTTCCATAAATGATTAGTTGATATATTGTTGATAAATATTCGCAGATATAGTACATGGACAATTAATAAGGATGTATTTCCAGTACAGAATAAGAGGAATAGGAAGGATCCACATTTTAAATATTGGAGCACCATGAGCGATGAATTGGACTTATAGAGAAAATGGAAATGGTACACGGTATGCAAGGATAACCAGAAAAAAATATGGATAAATAGTAGTCAGAGTGCCAGGAACTTTGTTTTATAAGGATATTGTAGACTCCTCACGATCAATTGAATATTTTTTCTTCCCTTCTATGTCAATTTTTGAGTGATGACCCCAAAATTTTGTTCATCTCATATTGTCAAAAGTTCTTACATCTCAGTTGATTGTTACATAAATAATTGTTTGATGTGTTTTTGAAAAATGTATTGCTAGATAAGGTACATAGGGAGTTACTAAGGATGAATTCTCAAGATAACAGGAGGACTAGAATGGATACAATGATATTGGAACACCATAAATGATACATTGGGGTTATACAAAAGAAAAAAAAAAAAAAAAGGAGACAAAAATAAACTGTATACAGGGATGCCTTGAGAGTGACAACATGGATACGTATTGTCAAGAGTATAAGCAGTTGTGTTAACAGAGAAAATAAAGTAATACAGAACCCAATGTAGAAAATTCATGATGATTTGAAACTATATTTTCCTTTTCCCTTATATTTCATAATATGATAGTAACACATTCGTCTGTTGGTTGCTGAATAATTAGATGTTTGAAAATTGATGTATGGCAAGTCAAAGAAGATCTTTGAAAAAAAAAAAATATATATATATATATAAAATAATATTTCTAGGACAGAGTTCACAGAAAAAAAAATACTGTGTTGACAGAAAAGAAGGAATGATTAGAAATAACTGACTAATGGACAGGATCACCACCAGACGTACGGATATTAGAGACAAACATCACATAGTTTAAAAAAAAAAAAAAAAGGAATGTAATATAGAACATTTTTTCTACAGTGACGGACTTAGAACGAATTTATACACTTACCATTTGGAAAATGTCAATAACCAGAAACATTCAGATAGATAAATAAGGATAAGCCATGAGGTTTTAATGCTTTTATTGTGAAAAATGATTACTTATAAAAATGATGCTAGTTATATTATCGTCTGATAAATATGCATATTATGTCTAGAGATGTTTTCTACATGTAATAATGAGCAAGTGGCTCATTCACTGAAAAAAAAAAAAAAAAAGGAACATGATGAGTACCCATGAGAACATTGGCTATTTTATGAAAGTGGATTGCCATTACCATAGGGATGTGGAGATTTTGGACATTTCTTGGAATATTGCAGAGTACTTGGAAAATAGAATAAATAAGTACGCCAGGAAGAAAAAACATTTTTTAAGTACTTGCAGACTTATATATGGAGCATATAACAGGAACAGAAAAGAGATAACACCCCCCACCATATCCAAGAGAATGTAATCAACTATATTGTGAATGAAATGAAATAGATTATGATAATGCGGCCAAGTTCTGCAAATAAGATATTTTATTGTTCATTTCCCAGTGTTGCCACTCGTCACATTTTTTGGTGATGACTTTATGATTGTTTTTAAGATTTTGTTGGGCAGTGTTGCCAATTGGTAAATTTGGTTCAAATATGTATTGATGTGAAAGATAGTTTGCAATTTTTTTGGAGATGATGTCCATCTATAAGGCCCCTTATAGACGACAGTCCCATATAGACATAGGAGCTCAGATGTAGGAATTTCGTTAAATTTTCTGAGATATTTTTGGACTTAGAAAAATTTTTTGAACTTTAAATTTTTCAGAAAATTTTTTTTTTTGAACTTAGAAATTTTTGGGGATGAATTTTGTTATTGATAGTACTCAAATGTCTCCCTGCGGGATACATTTGCAGAGCCCCGGGATCTATATGTAGCCGTGTACATAGCTGTTCCTTTGGAAACAGGCTATAAAAAAAAAACCAGATTAGCATATAAATTTCTACTTTCCGAGAAACAGATCAAATGTTAATTAGGATGGAGTCGCATTACATGTCAAAATTAGTCACGTGATTTTTATCCAATCGTAAGGCTCAATATTATTCAGCCGGCAGGAAATGTAGAAGAGACGCGAAATTTCCCCAACAACCTAGTTAGTTGAAAAAGACGCGTCTAGCTAGTAAGACGAACAAGTTTTGTGCTGATAACGCAGTGGTTTTACTGCATGAAAGTTATCTAGGTTGAAGGATTAGAAATTCCAGGAATGATGGCATGTTCTCTTCAAAGTGCATTTTTGTGTATTTAACTTCTATATTCGAAGTCTGTAAGTAGGAGCTAATTACTAATCAATTATTGACCCATTGTTGCAGATTTAGAAAAAGGATTCATGGCTGCAAGTTGCGCCTATGAGTCGAATGCAGAGATGATGGAATTTGCTCTGTACAAGCATAAATTGATCAAATTGCAGAATATGAGCATATAACGAAACCCCTTGAGAATAATGAATTAATCGGTCTGAAGTGGAACAGCTTATATGAAATTGGATCAACGCAAACTGGTATTTAAAAAGAAAAAGTAGACAGGAGTTGGATAGGCCTGATTCATACAAGTGTCAATTCCCCATGCTAGATCATTGAGAGCGACTTGCATTTTATATTATGAATGAAAAATGCATGTTTGTAACTTCACGCCATCATGTATATATTAGAGGAAGTTGAGGGGAACTGCGGTAAGACGTGGAATACAATGGGTGGGTTTGAAAAAAAATCGAAAAAAGGTGATTCGTCTTACGAGGACAAAAGACAAAGAAAATAGTCTACGTTACGGCCACAAGGCCTTCGTCAGGAAAGGAAAGAAAGTGAAGTCTAGATAGGACACATAAAAAACTTAATAAAATAATAAAATAAAAACTGGGTACTTCCCTGAAGGCAAGAACCGAAATTCGCTGTCTTGTTGAAGAGCGCTTGGCTGAACAGAAAGCGACTTCCGCCGCCGGGTGTACACAATACATACTGAAAAACTAAAAAACGAAACCGGACAATAAACTACCCAACGGGATAAAAGTGGGGACTGGAAATAGAAGAGGACAGAATGAGTGGGAGATAAATAAATATGAAATTAAAAAATGTATATGGCATACAAATAGAAGAATAGGATAAGAGTGGAAAGAGTCAAATAGAGTAAGAGAGGAAAGGGTGACCTCAGACAAAGGTGTGAAAAGTGTTGAGACCGGCTGGTTTTAGACACCCCATGCGGTGTATAAGACGGTTCTCAAGCTGTTCTCGGCTGGCAGTGTCAGAGGAGCAGGATCGGATCACTGTGACCTGGATGTCGATGGGACCATGGTGGTCAGGACCATTGAAGTGTATGGCAACTGGTGTGGACTTTTGCTGAGCGATGTCATTTAAGTGCTGGCTGAATCTGTCCCCAAGTCGTTTGCCTGTTTGGCCAATATAAGTTTTGCAGCAACGTTTACATATGATCGTATAAATGACATTGCGCGATTCACACGTGAAGCTACTAGTGATGGTGTACGTAGCCTTAGGAAAGGACACCTTCTGGGTTGAGGTGACATACTTGCACGTGTTGCATCTTGTCCGACCACAGGGTAGTGTGCCAAAGTGAGTGGCATTCTCCTTTGGGAGACGGCTGTGAACAAGAAGATCCTTCAAGTTCTTGTCACGTCTATATGCCACCAAAGGTGCTTCACTGAATACTTCTTGGGTCACAGGCTCTGCTTGGAGGATAGGGAGGTGGCGGAAAAGGATCTGTTTGACAGTAGTACTATGAGGGTGATGGGTCAAGATTAATTTGACTCTATCCGAAGTGGATTTATGGTGAGGTATGAGGGCCTCCTGACGACAGATGGGGAGCACACGTTGGAGAGCAGAGGTGAGAACATGTTCTGGATAAAGTCTGTTACGGAAGAAATCCAACATCTCATTTGCTCGTAAGTGGAAGTCATCGTCGTCTTGGCATAAACGGCGGAGGCGGAGAAGTTGTGAAAAAGGAAGGGAGTCACGACAGGCCCGAGGATGAGAAGAGGTATACAGGAGGTAGCTGTGGGCATCTGTCGGCTTGTAGTATACTGAGGTATTAAGGCCGGAGGGCGTGATAGAAATAGTAATGTCAAGGAAGTTGACAGAAACTGTGGAGACGAGGGAGGTGAACTTAATGGTGGGGTGAAAGTGGTTCACAAAGTCGATGAAGCGGTGTAAATCAGTCTCAGACATATCTGTGAGACCTATGCCATCATCGATATATCTGCGGTAAAACCCAGGGAAAGGACCGGAGTATTGTAGCCATATCTGATGCTCCAAGTGGCCCATGAATAGACAGGCATAGCTGGGACCCATCTTCGTTCCCATGGCAACACCACTAATTTGGTCAAAAAATTGACCATTGAATTCAAAGGAATTCAGGTTAAGGACCAGTTCAGCAAGACGGAGAAGGGTGTCAGTGGATATAGAAGGGCAAGTGCGCTGATCCAGAAAAAAACCGAAGAGCTCGGAGACCATCAGAGTGGGGAATAGAGGTATACAGAGAGCAGACGTCTAGCAAGAAAAGACGGTAGGAGCGGTCTGCTGGGAGTCGGATAGAGGAGAAAGTAGTAAGAGCGTGATTGGTGTCTTTGATGAAGGAGGGAAGACTCTCAACGATAGGCTGGAAAATGCTGTCGAGGAAGTCAGAAATGTGTTCAGTAGGACAAGAACAGGCTGAGACAATAGGTCTTCCAGGGTTTTCGATCTTGTGAATTTTGGGGAGCATGTAGAATACAGGCTTGCCCAAAGAGCTGTCATGAATCCTAAGACGAGATGCCCCGGGAGGAAGATCATTACTATTGATAAGCTGTTTAATGGTGTTGTGTACAATGCGATTGTTAGAGACAGTCGCATCGCTGGTCCTAGACCTGTAAAAAGAGCCATTGGTCAACTGGTTTTTACCTTCACTTAGGTACAAGTCTTTCTGCCAGACGACAATGGCTCCTCCCTTGTCAGCCGGTTTGATGACAATGTCGTCTCTACGGCGAAGAAGGGAGAGAGCACTAGACTCTGCCGAAGTGAGATTGGAATAATGCAATCCCCACTTTTATCCCGTTGGGTAGTTTATTGTCCGGTTTCGTTTTTTAGTTTTTCAGTATGTATTGTGTACACCCGGCGGCGGAAGTCGCTTTCTGTTCAGCCACGCGCTCTTCAACAAGACAGCGAATTTCGGTTCTTGCCTTCAGGGAAGTACCCAGTTTTTATTTTATTATTTTATTAAGTTTTTTATGTGTCCTATCTAGACTTCACTTTCTTTCCTTTCCTGACGAAGGCCTTGTGGCCGTAACGTAGACTATTTTCTTTGTCTTTTGTCCTCGTAAGACGAATCACCTTTTTTCGATTTTTTTTCAAACCCACCCATGTATATATTATGATTATTAAATAAAACGTTGACATCAAAAAGAGGTCGTAAATTTGATTGCTAAGCCTTAACCATGAATGGAAGGAAGTAATGTCTGTTGAGAAACCTATAAATTCTTACTAACTGCTCACAAACTACAACACCTTAGAGGATAGTCCCCGAACCTGGTAAAATCCCTTAAGACTGTCAGTGAGAAATTTCCACCTCTAGCAGTCTAGCTAGTTCTAGATCTAACACTCTCTGAAATTAAACAGCAACCCCCAATTCCCCACCCACAACGGCCACAAAATATAGGAAGTATGAACAACAGAGAAAACCAGTATTAGGTTATTTACAGGCATGTGATGCATCCATAACTGTGGAACAGGTATTGAGAATAGATAGACCTAGAGAATTGCACAATATGTTAAACAGTATGTAACAAGAACAAAATTAATATATAAGGATCAGTGATGGTGGGAGGAAAAGGTGTAGTCTGATGGGGTGCTTGTATGGCTGATGTCAGATAATTGGTGGATTTGACGCAATATTGGACACCCACCCTTTCTCACCCATTTTCACTTTGTAACAACAGGGTATTTGTGAAAGACTTCATTTTAGTAATTTTTTTATCTTTATTTTATTTGTTTATTAGTGTCTTTATGTTTTTATTAACTTTTTAAATTTGTTTGTTTGTTTTTTTTAATTTTTATTGTTTGTTTCTTGGAAAGGGGAGGTCACATACACATACATTCACACAATTTTGGTTTTGATTTACTCTATTTGGACTGATTGGAGGGGGGAAGAAGATACAATATTTAAATATAGAAAATCAGATTTATTGTCTTGAATTTATTACACAATATATCGTAGTTATAACCCATCAAGGGTTGAACGAGATACTTTGTTTAAAAAAAAAACTGAACACTGAGGAGGTACAGACAGCATTGGCATAGCTGGCAGTCTTTTTCAGGACAAGTCCTTTTCAGGGCTTCATGACGCTAGCAGATAAATGATGTTAGTTCTTTTTAGAACCTATTGTCTATCAACCCTAGTCAGGCTAGCAGATAAATGATGTTAGTTCTTTTTAGAACCTATTGTCTATCAACCCTAGTCAGGCTAGCAGATAAATGATGTTAGTTCTTTTTAGAACCTATTGTCTATCAACCCTAGTTGGGCTTGCAGATAAATGATGTTAGTTCTTTTTAGAACCTATTGTCTATCAACCCTAGTCAGGCTAGCAGATAAATGATGTTAGTTCTTTTTAGAACCTATTGTCTATCAACCCTAGTCAGGCTAGCAGATAAATGATGTTAGTTCTTTTTAGAACCTATTGTCTATCAACCCTAGTCAGGCTAGCAGATAAATGATGTTAGTTCTTTTTAGAACCTATTGTCTATCAACCCTAGTCAGGCTAGCAGATAAATGATGTTAGTTCTTTTTAGAACCTATTGTCTATCAACCCTAGTTGGGCTTGTAGTCCTTTTCAAAGATATTTCATGCTAGCTGGTGGAAGATTGTAGTCATTTTCTGGGCTTATATTTCATCAACACAGCACTTCACTTAACAGAGTACACTTATTTTTTAAAGGTAAATTGCGCTTGGCTATAACCAACGTAGAAAAGACAAAGATTATGAGAATAAATGCAAGAAATGATAACAAGGTTAAAGTTGAAAAAACACCACTAGAAGATGTAGAATCATACACATATCTTGGAAGTAATACAGTGCAGACCGCTTAAGGCGATCTCGGATGTGGCGAATTTCTGTTGTGAAGAACAATTTGTTTTACCCCGGCAATTTTTCTTCTTTGTCTTTGTAAAAAATGTCCGGTTAAGCGGAATCCGTTTATCACGAATTTGCGGATATGCCAAACAATTAAACGTGTCCCGACTATATAATTTGATCTGCTTAAGGCGAACTTTTTTCAAATACAGTACCTGGACATTTGTACAACTTTTCGGCTATTTTCGGAAATTGCGCGCTTCATCAGTGTTAGAATTTGAGTTATTTCCCCCTCTAAAAATGGCTGGAAAGTTAAAATCCATATCTTTGAAAAGAAAGATTGAGCTTTTACAAGAAGTGGAGAATAGTGGCAAAAAGAAAATGGAAATAGCAAAGGAATTCGACATTCCAAAATCAACGCTTTCAGGAATCATAAAAAATAAGGATCGGTACAGAAAAATGTTTTGTGGTGGACAAGTTAATTGTCACAGAATGAAGAACCGAAAAGTGGCGTGTGATGTAGTTGACACGGCACTCATAAAATGGTTCACCATGGCGAGATCAGCAAATGTTCCTGTAAATGGACCTATATTAACTGCAAAGGCAGAAGAGTTAGCACTTCTGGAAGGTCGGACTGGCTGGAAATGTAGTCCTGGCTGGTTGGGTCATTTTAAAAAACGGCACAACATTACTTACAAAGCTTTGTGTGGGGAAAGGCATTCTGTTAATGAAACGACTACCGAGTCATGGACGGAGGAGGTGCTAAAACCAGCCATGAGTAGGTATAATTCCGCTGATGTGTTTAATGCTGATGAAACTGGATTGTTTTGGAGATTGCTGCCTGACAAGACTTTTTCCTTCAGAAATGAAAAGTGTCATGGGGGGAAAAAATCAAAAGAAAGAATCACAGCTGTTGTGTGTACAAATATGGATGGTTCAGAAAAATTGCCATTACTTGTAATCGGTAAATTCAAAAATCCACGCTGTTTTAAATGTTTGAAAAAATTGTGTGTTGATTATGCAGCTAATTCAAAAGCCTGGATGACATCAGACATTTTCACCAACTGGCTACATGCATTTGATCATTCTATGGAACGTCAACATCGCAAAGTTCTTTTGGTGCTTGACAACTGTTCAGCCCACCTAAATGTTCAAAATCTAAAAGCAACAGAACTTTTATTTTTACCACCAAATGCGACATCCAAACTTCAGCCTTGTGACCAAGGTATTATTCAAAATCTGAAGGTTCATTATAGGTCAGCAATGTTGTCCAAACTTGTAGGTCACATTGATGCAGACTTGGTTGCTGAAGACTTCAAGATAACCCTTCTGGATGCTATTGTTATGTTGAAATCTGCATGGGGTAAAGTGTTGCCTGTGACTATTGCAAACTGTTTTCGAAAAGCAGGCTTTAAAGTTGGAGATGATACAGATGATGAAAACACGGTTGTATCAAATACTTGTAATGGCAGTACCTGTATTATAATTGAAACTTCTGTGGAACCTATGCTTCATCGACTATATCAGGAACTGAACATTTCAGCAGAGGATTTTGTCAACATTGACAATGATATTGTTACTACATGTAGTGCTAGCCTTGCCAGTGCTGATATTCTAGGGATGTGTATGCCAACAGTTTCATCTTCTGTCCTTTCCAGTCCTGACCTAGATGGAGATGATGATGATGACTGTGGGTTGCCAGTGCAAACTGTTTCACAAATGGAAGTTTCAAATTGCATGGATAAAATTAACATGTATATAATGCAGGCTGGATGCCAAGATGATTTAATTTCTCATTTCTTTGGATTTAAAGAGGCCATGGAAAGACATTTTATTAACTCAGGTACCAAGGCACAGAGGAAAATTACAGACTTTTTTATTTAAGAGTGCTTTATCATTTAAGAGTTTACAAATTCTAGAGATAATGATGACTGTGGGTTAACGGTACAAACTATTTCACAGTTGGAAGTTTCAAATTGCATGGATAAAACTAACATGTATATAATGCAGGCTGGATGCCAAGATGATTTAATTTATCATTTCTTTGAATTTAAGGATGTCATGGAAAGACATTTTTATTCATTCAAGTACGGGTACTAAGATACAGAGGAAAATTGCAGCTTTTTCTTTTCAAAGTGTAAAAAGTGCTGTTATTATCTAGATATCTGTGCCAACTTTGTAAATTAACACTTTTGGTGATTTACATATTTTCTGTGTCATACATCTGTCATATTCAACGCTAATTCATTATTGCATTGTACGTTGCAAATGCATTACCATATGCTTGAACTCTTATCTGATAAGAGGAATTTCTGATAAGAAGAACTATTTCTTGGGTCCCTGGTGAGTTCTCCTTATCAGGTCTGCACTGTATAGACAAAGCTGGAGGGAAAGACAGTGATATCAAAATAAAAATACAAAAAGCAAGAGGAGCTTTCATTGCATTGGGAAACATGGAAAACAAGAGAAATCAAGTCCAACACAAAAATAAGAATCTTCAACTCAAATGTGAAGTCAGTCCTATTGTATGGCTGTGAGACATGGAGAACAACAAAAACAACAACCAAAAAGCTACAGACTTTTATAAACTGGTGCTTGCATAGAATAGAAGGACTGAAATGGTATGACAAAGTCACAAATGTGGAATTGTTGACAAGAACCAGACAAGTGCCAGTGGAACAAGAGTTGAGAAGAAGATGCTGGTGATGGATAGGACACACATTGAGGAAACCTGTTGATAGCATTACAAGGAAGTCCTTGTTCTGGAATCCACAGGGAAAGACAGGCAGAGGTAGACCACAACACACATGGAGAAGAGAACTGGAAACAGAGGTGAAAATGATGAGGAAAACATGGAAAGAACTTGAGCGGATGGCACAGGACAGGAAGACTTGGCATGTGTTTGTGGAAGGCCTATGCTCCTTGGGGAGCTAAAGGGTATTGATTGATTGATTGATAACCAACAGACTTTAGAGTACGTTGAAAGTGACATGCCTTGGCTTTAGAAGGCAAAATGTAAACAACAACTACATTATTTTAGTACGTGCATATGTTGTATATAAAAACATGAAATTGGCTGAGGAATCTTGTGAAATGCTATAAATTGTTAATTGGTGTAAAAAAGTAGGCCCTATCTGTCAAATCTTGTGAAGTGTAGGCCCTATCTGTCAAATCTTGTGAAGTGTAGGCCCTATCTGTCAAATCTTGTGAAGTGTAGGCCCTATCTGTCAAACCTTGTGAAGTGTAGGCCCTATCTGTCAAATCTTGTGAAGTGTAGACCTGACTGAAAAAAAAAGGTAAGATTGCGAACATAGACTTAAATAATTGGCAATAAAATGTTCAAAATATCAGTGCACATTTAGTCTAAAACTTACCTACACATGTTTATCACAGTCAGTTCAAAGATGTCATTTTATTATTTATGAAAACCACATATTTCTGTAAAAATAGGCATCCAATTTGGTGCAGAATTTCTCTTTAGGTGATGTTTTAAAAACAGGCAGTAGATACATAACATATATTATTTCAGTAAGTGCTTTTGGTATATATAAAAAATATAGGAAATTGAATGAAACATTTGTGAAATGCTTTAAATCATTATTTGGTATGAAAATATTTCTGTGTTATTTCCTTGTGAAGTGCAGATGTGATAAAAAATAATGAAAACTAAATAAAGAACATTGTGTCCTTCAATTAAATATTTCAGCTCTAGTTTAATCTATGGCAATAAAATGTTCAGAATATCAATACACATTTAGTTTGAAACCTTTCTACATATTTGTATTATCACTTCACTTATGTCATTTTTTAAAGAGAACTACATATTTTTAAAATAAAAATGAGAAAAGAGTTTAGAAATCTTGTGAAATGTTTTTAAATTATTATATTTTGTGAAAAAATGTCTGTGTCTTGTGAACTGTAGACCTGCTTGAAAATAACAGTATAAAAAGATTAAGTAAATGTTTCTTCTTCTTCTACTTATATCCTTAGCCACCGGCCGTCAAAGAAGTCAGTGGCCGTTACGCCTTGTGGCATCTTGTAAGACAGCAACAAATTGATTCCACTTTGCTCGGTTGGTGGCCATCCTTCATACAGTGCCCCAACTCTGGTTCATTCTTTGCATCTCAGCCTCTACAGTCCTCCGCCAAGTTTTTTTTGGTCGGCCTCCCTTTCGCTTTCCTTCCGTGGTTCATAGCATAGCTGTTCTTGTGATGGCATCAGGGTCTCTTCTGAGGACATGGCCAACCCAGCTCCAGCATCTGCCAGTTATGATGGTGTGCATGTCCTCTTGCTTGCTCCGAGTAAGCAGTTCTTGGTTGGTGGTGGTATTCGGCCAAAAGATTCGGAAAATTTTTCTTAGGCATGTTGTGTGGAAAGAGGACAATTTCAACATTTCCTTCTCTGTTACTCTCCAGCATTTCACACCATAGAGAAGCACAGAAAGTACACAACTCTCATATAGTCTTAATTTTGTGTTTGTGCTGTACTGAGAGGACTTCCAGATGTTGTTTAGATTAAAAAAGGCTGTTCTTGCTTTGTTCATTCTGTTGTTGATGTCTTTGCTTGCTCTGCCATCTGGTGTTACTATGCATCCTAGGTATGTGAAGGTGTCTGTCTGTTCCAGTTGCTGATTCCTTACTGATATGGGCTCAGGGTTGCTCACATTGAGCGTCATGACCTCTATCTTTAGATTTATGTTCAGGCTAATCTGCTAGCTGCACTTATTAAGTCTATCCGTTTTTTCCTGGATGTTTTGATGTGAATGTGCTAGTAGTGTAGTGTCATCTGCATATTCGAAATCTTCCAATGTAGAAAATGTAGTCCATCTTATTCCTCTTGGATTGCCCTCTGTTGTCTAGTGCAGTGGTTCCCAAACTTTTTTCACTTGCGTACCCCTTGGCAGCCAATTTCTATAAATTGTACCCCTAATATTAGCAAAATATTTGAAATTAATATAGTTGCTGTTATTCAAAATTTATAGATTATTACCAGAAATAAAGGGACCAACCACGGGATTAAAAAACAATGTAATAAAAAGGTGAACAAACAGTGCATATATTTTTACATTAAAAAAATCAGAAGTTACAATAAAAATTAACACATTTAATTTATTAATAATAAAAATAAAAATGTTGTTATTGTTAAACGTTGAAATCACTTTTTATAACACACATGTCATGTGACCATGACAAATGTTCAGTGCGATTCTTGAGCTTGTTTTGAGGCACGTAGTTTTTTAAAATCAGGTTCAAGTGATGTAAGATGCAGTCTCAATTCTGGACCTGCATTCAGTTTACTACGGTATTTATTTTTTATAAAGATATTCTTCTTCTTCCTCATTCGCCCTGAAAAGGACGGTGGTTGCGTTATGTCTGTTTACGCTGTAGCTGTGATATCTGCACCTTTCGGTCGACACATCCGACTTCAGCACAGCATTTTTTAGGGACTGCGTTTGCCTTCCCATTTCGATCCGTACTCGCTCAGTCAGACTGCACTGCTGCAGACTGTTTCCAGGACCACCACGTGGAGGTGGAGTACGGTCTTAGTCAGCTCTGGTTCGCTGACTCTGATGCAAGCAGTCAAGCTATGGGTCGCTGACTGCATTCACTATTGCTGCATCTTTGGGTCCCATAAAGGTATAAGAAGAGAAAGCCCTCTCCACCAGCTCAGTATTTGTAAATGGCAAAAGAAACTTGGAAAGAATGGTCTTAAAAAAAAAGTTGGACTTCATGTCTAAGTTCGAACAGCCGGGTAAGGACTTTACCACGAGAGAGCCCCCTTACTTGGGACCTCAAGACGCAGCAATAGAGACCGCAGTCAGCGACTCATAGCTTGACTGCCTGCGTCAGGACCAGCGAACCAGAGCTGGTCAAGACCGCACTCCACCTCCACGTGGTGGTCCTGGAAACAGTCTGCAGCTGTGCAGGCTGGCTGAGCGAGTGTGGATCGAAATGGGAAGGCAAACCCGGTCCTAAAAAATGCCGTGCAGAAGTCGGATGTGTCGACCGAAAGGTGCAGATATCACAGCTACGTTGTAAACAGACACAACGCAACCACCGTCCTTTTCAGGGCGAACGAAGAAGAAGAAGAAGACTTGTGTATGAAGGAGCAGGGTAGAATTAAGACTATTCATCTCTTCACACCGTGCTTTGAAAAGCCTCGAGTTTGTGGACATTGACTTTATAAAATTAACCACTTTCATGGCTTCATCAAGAACAACTTTTAATTCACCAGGGAGGCGGTTAGATGCAAGGCTTTGCCTGTGGATGCAGCAGTGGCTCCAGGTTATATTGGTGGCTACCTTCGTGACACGAGCGCGAAGACCGGAGTAGCAACCTGACATAGACTTGGCTCCGTCAGTGCATAGTCCACAACAATTAGACCAATTAATGACCTTTTCTTTGAAATAAGAATCAATAGCATGAAATATATCCTCACCTCTTGTAAGCCCTGACAGAGGATGACAAAGCAAAAGGTTTTCTTCAACTTCATTGCTTTTCAAATACCTCACAATAGCAAGCAAAACAGCGAAATTAGCAATATCTGTGCTTTCATCAACTTGAATAGCAAAGAATTTACTATTTTTAATTCTACTTATTATTGTTGCTTCAACATCGTCAGACATATCCTGCATTCTTCGAGAAATTGTATTGTTCGAAAGAGGGATAGCGTTCATTTTGCGAACATGTTCCTCTCCGAGCATGCACAGAACGGCATCTTTTATACAAGGAGAAATTAAATTCTCAGCTATAGTATGATTTTTACCACATTTAGCAATACGATGACTAATACGGTAGGAGGCTTTAACCGCATTTTCGTTATCTTTGTTAGCTGACGACAAGTACAATGTCACATTCTGTTGTTTTGATAGGCACTGAAAAAAATTGCGTTCCTTGTTTTCATAACTGTTTGTAAATTCCGCAAGAGTAACGAAAGTTTCATGCTAACATTGGATAATACTTCCAGACACACTACACAGTGAGGTTTAGCACAGTCCTCATCTACTATAAACGAAAACCCATACTTCATCACTCTTTTTAGCGTGCAAGAAAAACGGCGGAGATTGTCTCACACAGTTCATGTTGTATAGTATAGCGTTGAATTAATTTCACAACTTTTGACTTGTCTTTTACACTGTTGAACATATGTATCTTTTTTTCCGCCATTACTCAATTTTTTCGCGTACCCCTGAACGTCCTGCCGCGTACCCCCAGGGGTACGCGTACCACAGGTTGGGAACCGCTGGTCTAGTTCATCACCCAGTCTATGACTTAATAATAGAGTGGTTGATAAGGGGCATCCCAGTCGTACTCCTGTCTTCACCTCAAAGTTTAGGTTGCTCTGCCCAACCCTTTTTTGTCACAATCACTTCACAGATATACTTTTTATGATTCTTTTTCCAAAACCACATATTTCTGTAAAAACCACAGATGAAACTACTATAACTAATATTATTTACATATACCAAATTCTATTTTATGTTTCCCAGAAGAATTTTGCCACTATTCATATGCTTTCATGGTCGTCATAAATACATTGTGGCTGGTTTTGACACCCAGTGCAATAATGATGGAAGTGCTGATGACAAACAGGTGTGCTGCTGAGGACACAGTTCATATCTCTTTTTGTATAACATTTAAGATGCCTTCTGTCACTACAGTTCTTCAAAACTGAGGCTGCTTGAGGTCTAACAATATCAGTGGCTACATTTTCTTGTATACAAGTTTACTTAAAAACAGCAGAAGCTTCAGTTAGTTGGTGAAGCAGATTTGTCTTGAAATGTGGCATGATGAAAACAGCATAACATTGAAGCACTGACCTTCTTTACTTCAAGCAGTGAGAAGAAAATTTGTTTCCAATTATTTAAAAAATTGTCTATAATGTACACTATAATAGCCAACTCTTTGGTCCAGGAGGTCATCCCCATTCATTGAATTGTATTTATCTATAATTTTCAGCTTTACCATATGCTTCCATGTGGTTATGGTCTCTACTTAGGCCTGAGAAAACACAAGGAAAACTGATTTCTTGGCCTTTTTATCTCTAAAGGCTGTACACATCATCTTGCTTGTTTGTGTCAGGTACCATCTGTATTCAAGCATAACTAAGGTGCAGAGTCTTCACTTTCAAGGGAAAATTTCTTAAGATAATGTTCAGAGTGCCATTATAGTATTGCTTCTTCTCCAGTAAGAAGTCAGTGAGTTCTCTTGAGGTGTAATTGCTGTCAGCAAATAAATGGTGATGTGTACCCAAATGCTGTATTGGGGTCTGAAAAATCTTTACAGCTTGCCTACTGTCTGAATCCACTTTAGGATCATATGATGTATCTGAACCAAAATATGTGAACATGTTCACCACATATCCAGTTGCTGAATCACACAAACCAAAGACTTTTATGTGATATCTGCTTTGTTTATGTGGATTATATTGCTTGTATTGCCATCTGCTTTTGTACCCTATGCCTGTTTTATCCAAACTGAGATTTTAGAACGAGTGAAAGGCATTCTGGAATTGTTGTAACAAAATGTTCATAAATGGTTCATTCTTTTCTTTTCCTTGTGTATATCATCAGATACATGATGCCATTATATGATATAACTAGCAATAACCCATCAAAATTGACAGGTTTTTAATTATAGTGGGTAGTTTCTGTTACATGTATTACAGACGGTACTATTACTACTGTGGTCATTTCATTGCAGGCGACCGTCATTAGATATTTGTAGTGAAAATTACATGGATGTATTAAATATGAAGAAATGGAGTAACTTTCCTAAATGACATGGGGAGCAGTGATAATGATCTAATGGACTGGAAATTGACTAAATAACTAACATTTCTTTTATGACAACGTGTCTTGTAATTGTTAGTGCATCTTTTAAAATCTTGACTTTCCATAATCAAACTGTTCATACACACCTTCATTTTTGCACTTTTCTATTTTTGGGAGAGTACATATAAGATAAATAATAGTGAATACAATTATTGTCTAACTTTCAACCACAGTTGCACCCCTTAGCTGTGGTTGAAAGTTAATGCACTCTCTCGAAAATAGAAAAGTGCGCAAATGATGGTGTGCAGGATGTGACCGATTGACTGACGTACTTACAGCAGGAATTATGGTGCTTCATTTCTATTTCTTGAAAACATGTGACTAAACCAAAGTGTATACAATTCTGCAGATGTAGACCAGTAGTCATGAATGAATGGTTTCTTCTGAATCCCAATATTTATTAGGACATCAGTAAAGTTATCCAGTTCGGGACATGTAACTGTGGTCTATCTAGCATACATTAAATATTGTTTCGAAGGATTATTCTGAATACATTTGAGTTTGGCATAATAAGTGATGCACTGACATATGTAATCTTTAATTTCCTCAGTAAATGAAACACTGTATCATTTCAGTGAGGTTGACAAGTCAAGCCCCTTAGTCACACCTTTTGACAAAACTGAAATGCATCCTGTATCAAGCCTTCAGCAATTTCTATCTACTCTAGGACATCTTGTGAGACTCTACTTGCCTCTCAACTTGTAGCTGTACTGCTAACTTTACTGGTTGTTTGAAATGGGTTTTTACTCTTTCCTTTCCCATTACTGGCAGAAAGTTTAGCAGTTGTTATGGTACCTCATACCTGTTCCTTCAGCTGCTCAGTATCCCCATCAGATTAATCACTTTCATGAATATTCTAACATGAAGTCTTAGCAAAGTCCTCATCTGAATCACTAAAACTAACTGAAAAACTACTGTCACTATAATTCTCTTCTGTTCACTGAGAAATAAGCAGCCATTCATGAACAGCTTATAGCCAATGTTAAGAAGATGAATCTCTTGTGATTGCTTATAAACATAAGATTAGCAGTGCTAGTAATGGCTAACAAGAAGTATACAATTTCAGTTTTATAAATTTTTTTCCCCATTCCCTGATGGTCACACACTCATGCCAGTATATTTATATGATTTAAACCAGCTTATTACCAGGGATTTTAAAATTTTCTGTTCAAATTCAGACATATATCATGCTGGCGCAAGATGTTGTTTGCAGATAAATGTAAAGAGAAAAGTGATGTGTAGTACTAGTTTGGGTTAGAATGAGTTAAAGCTGTTTGACAAAGCTTGAAACTGACTTGTGGTAAGGTTAAGGCTAGTATAATGTACATACTAATAGCCAGTCTGGCAACAAAAGAGACAGTCTCCTTATCCAAACTTTTTTTTTTTTTTTTTTAAATGTATGAATAAATATGTTGAGTTTTATCTTAGTTACAATTATAATATAGGCCCTATGGTGCCTCTATGTCCAGATAATTTCTTCGGTTGCCAAAACCTGATGTGTCTTCACTTTTCCTGTTCAGTAGCTGTAAATAATGTCAATTAAAATTTTGAGAGTGTTTGCATGTGTGTGTTTTTTCATTTCCTAAAAGTTGTCTGTTGATACCTGTCACAGTGTAACAACAACAACAACAAATAAAAACAAAGAGATAAGAATGAAGTAGAGTAATGGGATGGCTTGAAGTGTTTGGACAGATTTTTTTATATGCTTTTAATATTTCATCAGCAATATGTAGCACTTGTACCTCACAAGATCTTCATTTTCCTCTGCCATGCCTCACTAATCATTATATATTTGTTTTCATTCTTGCTATAATCATTTATTAGTTGATTAATTTTCAGCTCTACTTTTCCATGACCTCAAGCTCTGCATTCCCTACCAAGGCTGTTGATGACCAGCTGATACTTTATTTAGTTCTCACCTTACTTACTCCACTCTTCACCTTTGAATATATTTTTAACTGTTATCACCTGCCCTATTGTTCCCTCTACCATTCATGATATCCCTCTGTATTCTTACTCCTTTTTTGCCAGCTATGTTCCTAGACAGGGTGTGTCTTCTGTCTGTGGTTATAAGCATGTAGGCTTTTTGACTGGGCCATCACATATCTGGGGTTATCTCACGCACAGCCCATGGTGATGTGCATATCTTCATTTTGATTGTGTTCCCAACCATTTACATTGTAATATAGACAGCATGAGTATTCCCTGCTCATATTCAATTACTGACATAACCAGCTGATGATACAGGAGAAACAAGTCTCTGCTACAGGTGCGTAGCAGTCATTGTTTGTTAAGCTGCCAAACCTCACTAGCATTTCTACATGATCAGCTCAACATGGTGCTTGTAAGAGATGGCCTATATTTGTTCTATAATTATTATATGATACTATGATAAAAGGGAAAGATGACATTAATCGGCAAAAATGTCATGTTTAAAAGCAAAAAAAAAAAAAAAATGCTACTATGATTGTAAATTTATACATCTGAGAACACACACCTGCAGTTATTCGTGTAAGAACACACCCCCTACTTTACTTTTGTTCATGTGAAAACACACCTCTTACTTAATATTTATTCCTGTGAGAACACACTCCCTACATTTATTCCTGTGAGAACACACCCCCTACATTACATTTACTCCTGTGAAAACATACCCCATACTTTACATTTATTCCTGTGAGAACACACCCCTTACATTACATTTATTCCTGTGAGAACACATCCCCCTACATTACATTTATTCCTGTGAGAACACTAGTTTTCAATTATGTGAAGTCCTCATTAGTGGTTCTCTAACATAAAATGTGACTACACTGTACCTCACAAGGAGTTAAAAGATAAGGAACAGAAGAGATCTATTGCTGACACAATAAAATAAAGTGGCTAAATGGGAAAATTTATATCAAATTACCTTCATTTATTTCGTTATTCTGTGATAGAATTTAACAAAATGTAGAAATTTCTGGCAAAATGAGTAACATCTGTATATCTGTTGTCAAGAACAGTGCAAAAAAAAAAAAATTACTTTAGTAAAATTTGCCAGATGTTTATATTAACTGAAACTTAGATTCTAGCTATCAAATGGTAAAAGTGGGACCCAAAGACGCAACAATAGAGAATGCAGTCAGTGACCCATAGCTTGACTGCTTGCATCAGGGTCAGCAAACCAAAGCTGACCAAGACCCTACTCCACCTCCAAGTGGTGGTCCTGGAAACAGGCTGCATCACTGCAGTCTGGCTGAGAGAGTAGGGATTAAAGAGGGAAGGCTAACCTGGTCCCCAAAAATGCCGTGTGGAAGTCAGATGTGTCGGCCAAAAGGCGCAAATATCACAGCTTTGCTGTAAAGGGGCACAATGCAACCAACGTCCTTTTCAGGACGAACGAGGAAGAAGAAGAAGAAATGGTAAAAGTTACATTTGTCAAACATGATCTTACTCACATTTAGTATCTCACATTTGAAAATCTCTGGTCCTTATCATCAATGTTGATGCTTTCTAACATTTTAAAATCTTCTCATGTTTTACTGTCTCAAATGCCTTAGTGTAGTGTATAAAGCACAAGAATAGGTAGATTATAAGTAGAAGTTATAATAAAAATAAAATTATCATATACACATTTTACATGCGCTTGACAGCTCTGAATGATTCAGAAGAAAATCAGTATGGCAAAGATTGTTGAATGTGACGTTGGACATACTACCAATAAACATGTATAACTCTTCTTATATTTTCAGGTTGTTATATTTTTTTCACCATTATTTCAAAAAAAACAAAAAAAACTTTAAGTGATATTTCTTGTGATATCAATATCTCAGATAACCAGCATGTAACTAATTGTCTAAGATTTTGTTACCTATAATTCATTTTTATTTCCAGATTGCAAAAAAAATATGGAACAGAAGATCCCATTCTTGGATCAAAAAATAAAACAGGATATCAGTACAGATTTTAAAGTGAGTATTCTTTTTAATTCTTGACAACAAATTTGTATACAGCCATAGCCAAAGTGAGTTAAACTGAGAAATCTGTGAAAATATTGTCCATTTAAACATTTTATTACTTATTGCTGGGTTCTTTGTGTTTTATGGTCTATAACAGTGTAGAATATGTAGTTGTAATATAAGGTCCGCATCAGGGACAGAGGCATAAAACAGTTGAGAAAAGACAATAATTTAAATACATTAATGTGCAATGTTTAAGACTGAAATGGTTTGTTTAAAACTTGAATATGTTCAATGTTTTGTTTTCAGGGACACACAGTGAAGATAGTTGTCAAACTGGGGCAATGTTTAAGACTGAAGTGGTTTGTTTAAAACCTGAATATGTTCGTTTTGTTTTCAGGGACACACAGTGAAGATAGTTGTCAAACTGGGGCAATGTTTAAGACTGAAGTGGTTTGTTTCAAACTTGAATATTGTCATGGATGAAATTATCAGATAGGTAATAGATGTTTATATCCCTGTCTGAGCAGAGGTGATAGTAATGACAAAGTGAAAGTAAGGGGTAAGATTTAGTTTTTTTTTTTTAATCAGGAGGGTGATCGTGTAAGAGATTGGACAGTCTCTGGATAGGATAATTTATCGAATCCAGCCTAACTGGATGATGATATTTAAATCAGACGCACCTTCTCTCCCTGTACGAAAATACAAGTTACACTGCACTCACATGCACACAATTCTTTGACAAATATGCAGGAACGTGACAACAAACTATGGATAACATATAATGGATAGGGGTTGACCGACACGATAACTAAAGGTTTAATAAAGTTTATTATCAATAGAAAATCACAACATAAATTATATGCATCAAGAGATCATGGTTTACAGACAAAATGAAAATTAATCGAATAGGTTCTCCTCTCTGGTAAAGGAAAAGAAAGGACGATCCCAAAAGAGGTTAATTAACCCAAAAGATCAAAAAGGTTAACAATAAGTTATGAAATAGTCAGCATGAGAAAAGAATAGGTTCCTAATGTAATCTATCCCATGACTAATCAGATTATTGAGATAAAAAAGAAAGAAGAAACCATATAAGTATATGATGTTAACAAAAGACATAAGTTTCTTTCTCTGTTCATTCAATTCACATATACGCAGTGGCCACTTTCAGACTATGCTTACCCCAGTAGTTGTCGCAGGAATTCCAAGGAAATACACTAATAAGTAATAATACTTTTAAGTGTCAAATTCTAGTTTCACCACATCCAGCCCCAGACTCTCCGTAGTTGCTGACTGCAAATTTCATAGGAGTCGCTAGAGTCAGTGTTTTAATTTGTCCTGGATACAATAAGTTATCTATGCCTTCAGTTGGTTGGAGTAGGGTTCATGCGTGGTGATCGCCGATGTAGGATGAATTGAACATATACAGTTCCTAGGTTGTTTAGCCTCAGGTGGCTGAAACGCTAGGTTAAGTTACACAAATGTTGCTGACAATATGTTTCACCACAGCTGGCTGATGAGATTGATATAAGTAAATCTGGTAATAGTTCTGGTCCAGTTAATATTTAAATTTAATGTTTCTATTCTGCTTTCTCTCATGAAAATGAGGAAAATTGGACCGCACAGGTCTCAGCAAGAAGTTCATCAATATTAAATATTCTTGGATGCTTATAATATATAAGTTCATATGATCATAAGTTAATATGGCCATAAGAAAAGGCGCTAGGACTCAGATTTTGACCAGCCTATATAAAAGAGAATATAAACATTGAACCAAATTATCAATATCATATCTAACACGTGTTAAAATAGGACCTCTTCACCACTCTGTTATAAACTAGATTTAAAACACACATGTCTAGCTTATCCTATCGTTCTTTTAACGCGTGATATAAACACTAGTCATTTATAAAATTACATAAAATGGATAGAAGTAAATAATATATGCCGTCAGTTGACAGTTATTTAATGTATGTGCTAGTCAATTTAAAACATCTGTTACTGGGAAATAGCGAGTAATTAAATTTACTTTACAGCTGGAAAATTAAGTTATTTAATGAGCACAGAAATCTCAGTGAAATATAATTAAAACTTTAAACACACTAAATCACTTCAAGGCTAGTATATAAATTACCGCAATCAGAAAAATGAAACACTCCACGAAAATCTAATAATTTTCACTCTGTACAAGAAATCTTAAGATAACGAGCTAATGAATTCAGATAGATTTCTGGCAACTGATCATGGCTATTGGAGAGACATGGTTGTTGCGTCCTTTTTGGGTGCCTTAACAGTATTAAAGTTGACGCAAGTCTTACTTCTGTTAAGAGGGTACACATCAACAAATGGGGTAAGAATGTATTTGTAATTAAATTCATCGCGCACGGTAGCGCACATATTTGTGCGTGGGTATTTTGAGTTTGGTTGCTAAACACTGGATGACACAGTGACCGGAGAGATGTCATGGCTGTGAAAGAAGTCAGACGGTAGTCTGAATTGTTAGAGCCCCATATATTGGGTATACTTCTGTGTATTCCTTGTTATATGGCCTTCCATGTGGAAAATATCGCCGTAAGGATTTAACAGTAAGATTCTCGTATGATAATACGTATATATTCATTCCACCAGGTTGAATCTAGTCAGAGTATTCAACGGGGAATTGTTGACCCATCACTAGGGTATGATATAATGGATTAAGGATGAATTGAAGTTATTGGATCCAGCCTTTTTATTGTCAAGTACGTTTCGTGTGAAGAAGTGAATTACGAACGTGACTACGTATATAAAGTATATTTTTGCCATCCTATAGATTACGGCAAGTCCTAGAGGTCATTCAAGTTATGAAATAAAATACGTTATTTATGGATCAACAGTATGAAGTATAATCATACAGATATGAGGAGAACTAATGATTGTGAAGAATATTTCATGAGACTATCCAATTTGAAAGATGATAATATAGTGACATTTTTTCCATGTTGATTAATATGCCAACCGTCAATGTCAGAGGATGTGGACTCTGTCCATCTTATCATACGTCCACCATTATTGTCAAATAAACTGTGTGAATTAACCCAGAGTTCCAGTGTGCTTCATTTGGCACTGGCATTAGTTGACGTGCCCATGTTCATATTACTGTTGCCTTATTGCCACATAACCTTATAACATTCACGTTATCAGCACCATCTTGTAGTCAAACAACTACTACAACATTAATGACTACAACAATGGTATATATTGATATGTTCCGTACTATCATTCTTAATGTGAAAGTCACACCTACTGCCAGACCTGAGCCAATTTGCCGTTCGATTTCTTGAATTAAAGGTAATTTTACCACCTCTTGACTTTCATCATCTCCGCCTTGCCAAAAATCAGCTACGCAATTTTCACCTGAAAGTTTTACAATCCAAGGTCTGTCTCAGACTAAATATCTCGTGTTCCCCTGATCAAAGAATCTATTACGCCTTGCTCCGCGCTTCGCTCTCTGTTTCACATAGGGCTTAATTGCCAGATGGCTCATGTGTTAATTGCACTGGTGAATCCTTCGTTCATGTAGCAAAACATAATAAACTGGGGGGGGGGGGGGGCAAAAGTGGATGATTACTGCTGCACTATTTCCATCTGTGACAAATATGTTCGATGTTTTGTTTTCAGGGACACACAGTGAAGATAGAAAGTGAAGGTGAGGAAGATGGTCATGTTCCTGCAGGGAGAGAGAGTATTAGGACCAGTTCTACATCTGTATATCCTGCTGGGGACATTTTACTCAGTAATGCTTTACAACTTTTTAACATAAATGTAACCTGTGCTCAATATGTTACCACTATCAACAAATACGTAACATAATAAGTTATTTATACACATCCACCACAAGCAAACATGTATTAGACATCATAGTAACATCAATGAAAAGTCAATAACACTAATCGTGATTTCAGAAAAAAATTGCGATGAACCTTTACTGATGAAAACAAAATGTCATTTGTATACAGTTCAATCTTGTCTACACAGTTAATGAAAGTTCATCATAAGTAATTGATTTAAGTTCAGTGGTTCTACAAAGTTATTGATTTTTTTATCATTAGGACTTTTTTGAAGTTGTTAGTTCATGGTGGTTTTACCTACAGTTGCTAGATTCCTGACTGCAATCACAGTCACGCCTGATTTATCCAGGTGTGGGAAAAGGTTGTGTGGTGTCAATAGAGCTATATAACGGTTCCAAAGCTTTCTTTCCCTGATCTAAGTTTCTTGTCATCAATGAAAATGGAAGCTCTTTGTGTAGACTACCCTAAAGAACCACTTGGTTGTACTTTGTTGCTAACAAAACAAGATTTTGGCAAAGGTAAGCCTTTGCAACTACCGCTGCTAGGTCTATGAAATGAGTTCTCTTGTGACCAAAGTCTTTGATTGCAGTGTCTGGGCTTAGTGAGCTCTAGGGTTAAATACAAAAAATCTCATTTTCAGCTGACAGATATATGGGACTACAAACCATCTTTCCTAAACAATTTCTCATCTGAAATTAATGGAATCATTAACACTCTTCCCTTGAAAGAGTGTCAGGGAAATACATTTTCTTTACCATGGTTAAATAGCATGAAAACTAATTGTAATCACTACTACTGCGAAGTAGCCACCATATCAATTACATCCCATTTATGTTAGCTGCCCAGCAACTATCTGTTCTATTCAAGCCAGGTCAACAACTTTTGCTGTGACTGAAATATCCACTGATTTTGTAATAGAAAAGAGGGAAGTTTAAACTACTGTATGTGAATTAATTTTTATTCATTGGGCTAAAAGAATTTTACAGATTTCATGCAAAATACCATCCATGTGTAGATTTTCATTGTTTTATGATAGTTAAACAGCGTCAAATTATCCTTTAATTTGTGATAAGAGGTGATTTATTTATTTATTTTCTGAAAACTTGTTAAGGAGTAACTAAACATTATCTCACCTTAATTCGATCTTTGCAGCATGCCTCGTTAAATTAGGGAAGTCAATTTTATGAGCTTGGCATAACAAGAACAGAAAGGCTTTGTCATACTTTATGAGAGAAAACATTGTTTAGTCACCAAATGTTTGTATTTATAAAGTGCTTTTTATTTATTTATTTTTTATGTGACAGTCGATCGTGATTGAGATTGTCATACTTGAATAGGTATTTAGAATATTGTTTAGTCATCAGATATGATTATTTTTAGTCTCTCCTGCTCACTCTCCTTTACTCTTCTTCTTTGATCAGTATCCGCCGACCGTCAAAGCAGTCAGTTGCAATCATGCCTGGCTTCGTCTTGTATGGCAGCAACAAATTGATTCCACTTTGTTTGGTTGGCAGCCATCCTTCATACAGTGCCTCATTTCTGGTTCATTCTTTGCATCTCAGCTTCCACAGTTCTCCTCCAAGTTGTTTTTGGTTGGCCTCTCTTTTGCGTTCCTTTGGTGATCCATAGCATAGCTGTTCTTGTAATGGTATCAGGGTCCCTTTTGAGGACATGGCCAACCCAACTCCAGTGTCTGCCAGCTATGATGGTGTGCATGTCCTCCTGACTACTGTTAAGTCCCTTTTGCGTGTGTAATTTAAATGTTTAGCACATCTGAGAATATATATATTGTTAATTATTTACGCGCGGTCATACACGATGTTGAACACAAAAGCGCAAACGGGTGCACTTGTTCTGGTTGCCAGAGAACAATTACATTATGGGAAGATGCCCTATGGTGATGAACTTTACGGCAAGTATTTCCATCATGACTTTCATTATGGAGCTTGAGTACAATGACGGGTTTAGGAAGTGACCCTTTAAATATATATATTGAATAATAATCTTGATAATCTTTGGTACGAGTCTGGATCCCACTAGTGATACGACATGGAGTACGTATCAAAGTACAGCCAAATCAAATGTCAAAAACTGATGAATGTATCATAATGATCAAAATGCAGATGAGCCCTACCTTGGCTAACGTAAATATACTCCAACCTGGAAATTTATAATACTTTCAAGAATGCTTCCCATAACTTGGGTAAACCTTACAATCAGCTCCATCTTTTTGCGCGTGTAATTTAAATGTTGAGCACATCTGAAAAAATATATATGGTTAATTATTTACGTGCGGTCATACACGATGTTGAACACAAAAGCGCAAACAGGTGCGCTTGTTTTGGTTGCCAGAGAACAATTACATTATGAGGAGATGCCCTATGGCAATGATTTGAGACAGACGTCCTTTTTGATGGAGCTGATATATTCGTCAGTTTTTTACATTTGATCTGGCTGTACTTTGATACGTACTCCATGTCGTATCACTATTGGGATCCAGACTCGTACCGAAGATTATCGGGATTATTATTCAATATATATATTTAAATGGTCACTTCATAAACCCGTCGTTGTACACAAGCTCCATAATGAAAGTCATGATGGAAAAACTTGCCGTAAAGTTCATCACCATCCTTGAAGGGTCGGCCGTTATAAATATCGATCAAGTACATGATCAACATATATAAATATGCTATGAACTATGATGTCTCAATGTAATGACCTACGTTGGTTGATGATGCCTACTACTACTATGATTAAATCTGTTTTACGTCTGCAAATAAAATGTATCGTCCATGTTGAGCCATGAATTCTGCATGCATCCTTTTTCCAGTTTTGTCAGGCCTTAAGACCACACCATTTGTTCAATATTATTGAGTAACTTTGTCGGCCACCTGTAAGCTTGACCTGAGCTGAATATATTGTAAATCAGCAGAGATATTAACATTCGTTAACCGTGCCACCTCAATAACAACCCACGCAACAATATATGTATATATAAAACTAAACGATGCGCAACAGCACAGCACGCAACAGCTACTCCGAATAAGAAGTTCTTGGTTGCTGATGAGATTCAACTAAAAGATCCTGTACTCTGTCTGTTGTTTATTGCATGTAGGTCGTGCATGTGTTTGGAAAAAAAATGACACTGAATACCAGTATTAAACTCTTGTATTGCAAGCAGTAAGTTACAATCAATTTCATAATGATTATAAGCAACATTGTTTAATCAGGTTAAAAAATTATTCATTTCAACGCTTGAATAAAAAAAAATAATGCTATCATTGTTGAGTGAAGATGAAAACAAAAGTAGGTACAGAATACAGAATCTGTGTATATTTCCCAAACAGGATGTATTAAATAACACTGAACAAATTAGGTCAGAACTCAGGATGGCCTTGAAATAATCATGCCCAGGTAGCATTTACACATTCAACAATTTCCATGATTGAAAGATGGGCAGGTGGTATTTGAAACATAATTGTGCATCTGAAATTGTAAATAGAAACTTGTTTGTTGTGAATTTCCCCATCTTTAGTGTGCATATCCCCTTTAGAAAACAACAGTGCATAAATGGTAGAGTATGTGACTGAAATGTTAGGACTCGGGCTGATAATAACATTACATGTAGTGTGTTCATGTATATACCATTGTATAAATTAGAATTGTTACTATTTTGTACGTTATATGATCACCAAAAATATATGTCATTATCATGTTTTAACAAATTATATTACCAAATCTGCTTTACCAAACAACAGTTTTAACATTACTACTAGCTATATTTCTCAATTGTAATTCATGCTCATGTATAACTATTAGTATAAGTAGTAGAAAGTAGCCATAAGTAATTATTTCTCAACTCATTTTTCAATAATTCATATTTGAAGAATGTTGCACATAAAAATCAGTTATGTCCATGTTCTATGACATGTCTACTTTAGATATATCTACAATGTGAATACAGTGTTACTGTGTAGTAGTAATATTTACTCATGCACGTTGTAAAAAAAAAATTGTAGAAATATAAGCATAATGGCTTGCCAGTTTATCTTTCTATAATTCATACCTTAGATACATGTACATTTGAACACAATCTTCCTTGATAATGTCTCAGTAGTAATTTATGCCCATGCATGCTATATAGTGAAATTACAGGTTCATGCCCTTTTATCTGAACACCCACCTGCATGGAGGCATACCTGGTGTCATTCTTATATGACCACCAGTTATGCACAATGCTATAATATATGTACAAATGTGGAAGTGAACCTCTGTCTGTGAGGCAAATTACATCCTCATTGACTCCTTAAATCATCCACACACTTTCAGGTATTCCCCCTGTGGTGAAACTTGTTGAGGACCCAGCATAGCATATGATTAAGATGGACATTTTGGAACGGAAATAGCAACACTACTTACTTACTTACTTAGTCGTTCCCCTTCTACCGACGGTCAAAATAATATGGGCCTAACACCATATTCCCAATATGCCTCAATGGGCGTGTAAATAGCAACACAAAAATTTAAAATTTACAAAAGATATAAAGTAACAGGTAATACATCCATCTTTACAGCAGAATTAGTGGAAAGCTTTAGAAATAGTATCAGTTATAAAGTGTCTAGGTATACAATTGTAGGCATAACTGAAAATGAGCAAAACTTATTTTATCACAAAGTTTGAATTTTACTGACACAGTACTGTTACTCCACAGATCTATCAGGTAATGTCATGAGGTTCTTTTTTTTTTTTTTTGCATGTTTTAGTCATGACAGAAAAAAATAATTATTAACAATATAATATTTGTAATAATTTCAGGACTGTTTAGAGGGAAGTAATTCAGAAATATATTGTTATTACTCATTTCTTACATCCATGGGAAGTAATCAAACAATAAAAATATTAATGAAAATATGCGATTAGCGACCACATTAAAAAAACAACATTTTGCAACACCATTTAAAATTATTAATTGTATACTATTAGTTTCATAGTATGCAATACACTATTAGTTTCATAGTATGCAATACACCATGAACTATTAACATATCAGACAGAAACAAATACTTCTTAAATAATCTTATAGTTGCATAACTTTTAAATCATACCTAATAAGATGCTACAAAACATACAGAATTACAATTTGTTATACATGCCATAATTATCTGAAGTTTTTACTATTATGTTTTATTCAATGAATTTCAGGTGACCATTCCTGTAGCCAGCGATCCCGCCTATACTCTTGTGTTGACATTCCAGATTTGAAAATTATGAACAGTTTCATAAAGAGTGAACCAGTGCAAAATGCCGCATTCAATCAAGTGTTGCCAGAATTCACAGAAAAAATTGTGAGTGAAATGAAAGCTGATATAAGTACGGCAGCTGCAACACTAAATACAGACAATAACATTGAATCAAGATTAAAAGAGGTACAATCACTGAATGTCACAGACTCTGAGATAATGACTGTAGACATGAATCTGACTCCTGAGGTTTATACTGCAGTCTTACAAAATGAAAACTGCAGCAGGAAATCAACAATAGTCTATGATGATTGTACTATCAACAGTGAAAGTGGAGAAGGTTTTAAATTGTGTGGCAGTGTACAATCAGATGAAATAATAATAGGTACAAAAGAGAAACTTTTCAGCTGTCATGTTTGTGGAGTACAGGTTAGCAAGAAAGGTGACTATAATGAACATGAACTTTCACATATGAGAGAAAAGTGTTATATAAGTAATGTTGGTAATGTAGAATTAGCTACAAAATCCAGTCTATGTCAACAAGAAAAAATACAAAAAGCACAGAAGCATTCTAACTATGATCTTAATGGTATGGGGGCTGCTCATTTTGGTTATCTAAAGGCACATGTAATGCAGCATAAAGAAGAACTACCTAACAAGTGTGATGGTCTTAGTAGGTTTTCTAGGACTGATTATCCAAAGAAACCCATAATGCAGCATAATAGTGAGACACATTACAAATATGATGTCAGTGGAGCAGAATTTTGTCAAAGTGATCACAAGGTGACAAATACAGAAGGAGAATCTTACAAGTGTGATGAACTTACAGGACAAAAACTTTATTCAAAATGGCACACGAGTCAACATACAGAAGAAAAACCTTATAAATGTAATGTTTGTGGAGCAGGATTTTTTCAGAATGCAGCATTAAAGAGTCACAAAATGACACACACAGGAGAGAAACCTTATAACTGTGATGTTTGTGGAGCCAAATTTTCTGATAGTGGTGCTTTAGAGAGTCACAAAAGGGCACACACAGGAGAGAGAACTTATATTTGTGATGTTTCTGGAGCAAAATTTTCTCTAAATAATCATTTGAAGAGACATAAAAGGACACACACAGGAGAGAAACCTTATAAGTGTGATGTTTGTGGAGCAGAATTTTCTCATAGTAGTGCTTTAAAGAGTCACAAAAGGACACACACAGGAGAGAAACCTTATAAGTGTGATGTTTGTGGAGCAGAATTTTCTCAAAATGGCCATTTAAAGTGTCACAAAAGGACACACACAGGAGAGAAACCTTATAAGTGTGATGTTTGTGGAGCAGAATTTTCTGAGAATGGTACTTTAAAGAGTCACAAAAGGACACACACAGGAGAGAAACCTTATAAGTGTGATGTTTGTGGAGCAGCATTTTCTCAAAATGAAAATTTAAAAAGTCACAAAAGGACACACACAGGAGAGAAACCTTATAAGTGTGATGTTTGTGAAGCAGAATTTTCTCATAGTTGTTCTTTAAAGAGTCACAAAAGGACACACACAGGAGAGAAACCTTATAAGTGTGATGATTGTGAAGCAGAATTTTCTCATAGGTTTTCTTTAAAGAGTCACAAAAGGACACACACAGGAGAGAAACCTTATAAGTGTGATGTTTGTGGAGCAGCATTTTCTCAAACTGGGGCTTTAAAGTGTCACAAAAGGACACACACAGGAGAGACACCTTATAAGTGTGATGTTTGTGGAGCAGAATTTTATCGGAATAGTGCTTTAAAGTGTCACAAAAGGACACACACAGGAGAGAAACCTTATAAGTGTGATGTTTGTGAAGCAGAATTTTCTCAAAGTGGTGTTTTAAAGTGTCACAAAAGGACACACACAGGAGAGAAACCTTATAAGTGTGATGTTTGTGGAGCAGAATTTTCTGAGAATGGTACTTTAAAGAGTCACAAAAGGACACACACAGGAGAGAAACCTTATAAGTGTGATGTTTGTGGGGCAGGTTTTTCTCAGATTGGTCATTTAAAGAGTCACAAAAGGACACACACAGGAGAGAAACCTTATAAGTGTGATGTTTGTGGAGCAGAATTTTCTCAAAATGGCCATTTAAAGTGTCACAAAAGGACACACACAGGAGAGAAACCTTATAAGTGTGATGTTTGTGGAGCAGAATTTTCTGAGAATGGTACTTTAAAGAGTCACAAAAAGACACACACAGGAGAGAAACCTTATAAGTGTGATGTTTGTGGAGTGGGATTTTCTCAAAATGAAAATTTAAAGAGTCACAAAAGGACACACACAGGAGAGAAACCTTATAAGTGTGATGTTTGTGGAGCAGAATTTTCTCATAGCTGTTCTTTAAAGAGTCACAAAAGGATTAACACAGGAGAGAAACCTTATAAGTGTGATGTTTGTGGAGCAGCATTTTCTCATACTGGGGCTTTAAAGTGTCACAAAAGGACACACACAGGAGAGACACCTTATAAGTGTGATGTTTGTGGAGCAGAATTTTATCAGAATGGTGCTTTAAAGTGTCACAAAAGGACACATACAGGAGAGAAACCTTATAAGTGTGATGTTTGTGAAGCAGAATTTTCTCAAAGTGGTGTTTTAAAGTGTCACAAAAGGACACACACAGGAGACAAACCTTATAAGTGTGATGTTTGTGGGGCAGAATTTTCTGAGAATGGTAATTTAAAGAGACACAAAAGGACACACACAGGAGAGAAACCTTATAAGTGTGATGTTTGTGGAGCAGCATTTTCTCATACTGGGGCTTTAAAGTGTCACAAAAGGACACACACAGTGGAGAGAAGACTTAAATAGACAAAAAGGACACACACAGGAGAGAGAAGACTTAAAGAGACACAAAAGGACACACACAGGAGAGAAACCTTATAAGTGTGATGTTTGTGAAGCAGAATTTTCTCATAGTTGTCTTTTAAAGAGTCACAAAAGGACACACACAGGAGAGAAACCTTATAAGTGTGATGATTGTGAAGCAGAATTTTCTCATAGGTTTTCTTTAAAGAGTCACAAAAGGACACACACAGGAGAGAAACCTTATAAGTGTGATGTTTGTGGAGCAGCATTTTCTCAAACTGGGGCTTTAAAGTGTCACAAAAGGACACACACAGGAGAGACACCTTATAAGTGTGATGTTTGTGGAGCAGAATTTTATCGGAATAGTGCTTTAAAGTGTCACAAAAGGACACACACAGGAGAGACACCTTATAAGTGTGATGTTTGTGAAGCAGAATTTTCTCAAAGTGGTGTTTTAAAGTGTCACAAAAGGACACACACAGGAGAGAAACCTTATAAGTGTGATGTTTGTGGAGCAGAATTTTCTGAGAATGGTACTTTAAAGAGTCACAAAAGGACACACACAGCAGAAAAACCTTATAAGTGTGATGTTTGTGGGGCAGATTTTTCTCAGATTGGTCATTTAAAGAGTCACAAAAGCATACATGCCACACCTCAGACATGAAAAACCTGTACAACAAATCCAAAAACCCTGTACAGAGACCCGCAAAACCTGTACAGACTGAAAAACGTAACAATAGAGTTAATTAATGTACAAATATATTCAATTAGATGGTTCTGCACCATCATAGTGACATGCGCCCTTTGCCTTTTTAAGCATGTCTTCACTTGCTTTAAAACCTAAACAACAAGAGTTAGAATTTATTTTGTACCGGTATTGTAGAAAAGCTGTGACTGTATCATCATTTAGTCTATTTCTGCAAAAAAAAAATTAATACAATTTATGGTGGAAATGAAGAACAGTTTGGTGTGTGTTCTATAGTGCCTTATAAAAGTATAGATCTAAAGAGACCAGTAATAAGCGTTATGGGTTAGGTTTAGGAATCTTAAATCAAATATATATATATATATATATATATATATATATATATTTTTTAAAGCTAGCAATGAAAATATAAACTGGCGCAATATTATATATTCTCTACCGAACTTCAAAAATTGGAATAGCCGTTATACCCATACGAATTTTAGTGTCAATCAAACATTGATAGTAATTAATTATTTAATAAATATAAATCATTGGATGACCGTAATGATGATCACCCAAGGCAAAATCACATTGTTTTTTAAAGAAACGAAATTAAAACTAAGAAGAGAAGTAACTCCAAATAAACTTTTCTCTGACCTGGTTAAGATGCAAATTTGCCTTGCTTTTGTGGGTTTTTTTTTTCAGTTTCATAATTTGGTCATATCGGAATGACGGTCGCCGAATGCTCCGCATGTATTTTCGTACCATTTAGATTTCGGGTTAACCCTAACCCCAACTGTAACCCTAATCCTAACTCTAAATGGTACGAAAATACATGCAGAGCATTCGACGACCGTCATTCCGATATTAGGACTACCCATAATTTGTTTTGTATTATTATTCAAATTTACATTTCTTACGCACTTTCTACCGTAAACCTAACCTCAACCTTAACTCTAAATGGTACGAAAATACAAATATTAAACATACTCGACGGCAATAAAGGTAAAGATTACCAGAATCTCAGTAAAAAGAGTTGTCAGAATCATTCAAGTTGAATAAATTCAACTCAAACAAGAATTTTCGTGCTCTTTTTCCACAAAATGTTTATGATTCGGCGGTATGGCAGCGTCCATGTTTGTAACTTTCGCTTTTGTAAAATCACTATTATCAGTTCTACCGTATTCGCTAGCAGTAAAATATTTTGTTCGTTTCAAGCTTAGTGGCCAGATTTTTCAATGCTGAATCCGATTATGCCCAGCAATTGCCGATACGATTGTAAACAGAAGAGTTCTGGTGCTTTTAAAATAGGATGTACGTTTTATAGGTGTATGGGAACGAGGTATCGCACTACTTCCGTGACATACTCGGTACGGCACAGCGACAAAAATTGTCAAGATTTATGCCGTATGGCGTACGTCATAATGGTGCTGAAAGGGTTAATAATTAGGCGAAAAAACCCGTACAGACCCGTGTACGGCCCGTACACATCTGAAAACGCAAACACCCCGTACAGATTATGGGTAAACCTTTAAGTGTGGCATGTATGCAAAAGGACACACACAGGAGAGAAACCTTATAAGTGTGATGTTTGTGGAGCAGAATTTTCTCAAAATGGCCATTTAAAGTGTCACAAAAGGACACACACAGGAGAGAAACCTTATAAGTGTGATGTTTGTGGAGCAGCATTTTCTCATACTGGGGCTTTAAAGTGTCACAAAAGGACACACACAGGAGAGACACCTTATAAGTGTGATGTTTGTGGAGCAGAATTTTATCAGAATGGTGCTTTAAAGTGTCACAAAAGGACACATACAGGAGAGAAACCTTATAAGTGTGATGTTTGTGAAGCAGAATTTTCTCAAAGTGGTGTTTTAAAGTGTCACAAAAGGACACACACAGGAGACAAACCTTATAAGTGTGATGTTTGTGGGGCAGAATTTTCTGAGAATGATAATTTAAAGAGACACAAAAGGACACACACAGGAGAGAAACCTTATAAGTGTGATGTTTGTGGAGCAGCATTTTCTCATACTGGGGCTTTAAAGTGTCACAAAAGGACACACACAGTGGAGAGAAGACTTAAAGAGACAAAAAGGACACACACAGGAGAGAGAAGATTTAAAGAGACACAAAAGGACACACACAGGGGAGAGAAGACTTAAAGAGACACAAAAGGACACACACAGGGGAGAGAAGACTTAAAGAGACACAAAAGGACACACACAGGGGAGTGAAGACAGAGACAGGGGAGAGAAGACAGAGACAGGGGAGAGAAGACAGAGACAGGGGAGAGAACTTAAGGAAGAGAACTGGAGACAAACATAAAGAGGACAAAGAAGACATAGAAAGACTTTCATCAGATGTCATGTGACAGGAAGTCACATGACAGGAAGTCCTGTGCATCTTGGGTAGTTTGAGGATGATGATGAAATCTTGGTACACAATGGTCAAGTCAAGCACACCCGTTATGAAAATTAATTATTATACTGCTAACACTGACAAGTCACTTGTGGCAGTACTTGTTATTTAAAATGAAAGTTGCTAACTACAACATTTCTGTTAAGTCCAGATGGTCCCCAGTAATATATCTTATGTAGCACTTCGTAACCTTTTAGTCTTAGTCCCACACCCTTTTACAGTATCTTAAGTAGCCTGACATTCATTTATAGCATCTAAGGTAGCCTCACACCCCTTTACACTATCTTAAGAAGCCTCACACTCATTAACAGTATCTTAAGAAACCTCACGCCCCATTTCTGTATCTTAAGCAGCCCCACGCGCCTTTACAGTATCTTAAGTAGTCGCACATCCCTTTACAGCATAGTAAGAGCCTCTCACCTCCCGTTACGACATCTTAAGAAGCCTCACACCCCTTTATCTTCTAGCTTACAAAACATGTCAGAAGCACAAAGACAGGTATAAACGTGCCTGTTTACATGAAATGAAAACTTATTTTATTGATATATTCAGTGTGTGTATTGAGCCCTGAAAATGGGTCATTAGATTAAGAGGCACATCAATTAAAAATGCTTGTTGGAGTCATTTCTAGTGCTTGTTCATGCAGCTGTAGACAAAATGAACACAATTGTCACCAACATTATAAACTTTATGAAGATGGTTTATATCTTATATAATATATATATTCACTGAATTCACATTGTCAGTGTTATATTTAACAAAAAATTCATTCTCTGTGTTTATGTTGATATGCCTCCCAAGTTATCTGGCATGTCAGGTTTCACACCCACATTTAAGAAGCACTGCTGTACAGTTAATGGTTGATGCTTTATACTTTGTTGCTGTTCATTTTTTTTTAAATTTTGCATTCTTTGAATTTGTGTATGACCAAAGTTTGTGTCATTTATTAGTTTTTGTTAATTGTGAACATTAAAATTAACTAAATTATTTCAGTGGTTTGCTGTATACTAATAAACTGTATTACTAATGTTGCCACATGTTTTGAGAATTGATAGCTGCAGTGGACTTGTATGGGATGTTTTAGTTTTATGTCATTTGTGTCTTTTTCATGTGTTCCTAGGTCTCCCTCTCTCACCTTAGGGATTACAGAACAAGGACTGCCTGATAATGATGTCAAAAGATTTCATCTCGGTGTGTGTCCTATCCATCTTCAGTGTCATCTTATCTCTTGTTCCACTGGCACTTGTCTGGTTTGTGTCAGTTCCACATTAGTAATCTTATACCACTTCAGTCCATCTAATGTACGCAAGTACCCATTTATGAAAGTCTGTAGCTTTTTGGTTGTTGTTTTTGTTGTTCATGTTTCAGAGCCATACAATAGGACTGACTTGACATTTCAATTTGAAGATTTTGATTTTTGGGTCTGACTTGATTTCTTTTGAGATTCATATGTGTATGTGGTTTACTCATCACATTTTAGTTAACAAACACTGTACCAGTATGTCTGCAAAATTTGTGCGGGGTAAGATAGATTTCAATTATTTAGGCAGTAAAATGACTCAGGATGGTGACACAACAAGAGAAATCCATACTAGAATTGCTTTGGCAGCTAGCGCCTTCAATAGATTATCTAACATTTGGAAATTACGATCATTGAATATACATACCAAGCTTCGTCTGTTTAATTCAAATGTTATCTCAGTGTTAACATACGGCTGTGAGAGTTGGAAAATAACAAAATCATTGGAGAACAAGCTGAATACATTCGAGAACAAATGTCTTAGAAAACTCATGAACATCAGTTGGAAAGAATTCAAGACTAATCGACAAATAAGAGAAGACTCTAGGCAGAAATATGTCTCCGACTATATAAGGAAAAGACGATGGTCATATATCGGTCATGTCCTACGAATGCAAAACAACAGAATACCACTACAGCGCTCACTTGGGTTCCTGAGGGTAAGAGGAAAAAAGGAAGACCAAAAGAAACACTCAGAAGAACAATAATAAGAGAAGGAAGAACGTTGGGCCTAAATAATGTGCAAGAGCTAAGAGGAGTGGCGTCACAACGAACAACCTGGAGAGCACTGGTTTCTGCCTTATGCGCCGTGTTTGGCGCTTAAAGAATTTATTATTATTATTATTAAGATAGATGTGGGGGAGCAGAATGAGAGTGCTTAATGGAGGGACATCCTCGTTTGTCTTTAGACTTCCACATTAATGACTCAAATAAGGCCGTAGTCAGCTCAAGGCTCATGACATCTCCAAATTGTCTTTGAGAACTGAAGTAGGTTGTTGCCATATGCTTCTACTAGTTGCTACTCCATTGCTGTATGTTGGGCAGGACTTCAGAAGGTGTTCGGCTGTCATTGGGTTGGTGCCACATGTAGCGAAAGGTTTTTCTGGTGTGATGATAGTGGTAGAGAAGAAGTAGAATCTCTCTCCAGAAAGTATGAAGTTCCAGTGCCAGAGAAGTGCACTGGTATCACAATTGAGTTATGGCTGTGAATACTCTGAGCTGGACAATAGATTTAGGCTTCAGAAGTATACTGTGTCACATTTGCTATAGTAACCCTATGTGATAATATAATTAAATTAGAAAAAGTAACTCAAAACTTAACAGTTAAAAATTTACCAAGTCGAATGAGTACAATTTCATAATTTATTATGTACATCTATATATCCTTGTAATGAGAAATGGGTGTTGGAAGATGGTAAAATGTATGATTATTTACAGTTACAAATTAAAATAAATAATAGTAACAAAATCTTGGATGAATCTTCCAATGAAATTATAAAAGTTTGTCACAGTATATTTTTGATATATCCTGCTATCTAGTCTCTAGCTGTCATCGACATCGCTTTAGAAACGGCTCACAGTGTTTGGTGGATTGAATACAGAAAAACTCATCTTGTGTTTGTTCGAGGTTCCTGAGACACACTGTTGATCAGGAAGACTTTCCTTCCGCCTGCCCTATAACTATGGGGGACTAAGGTGTTGAAGATTGACCACTAGGCTTCAATTAGCAGGATCAAATGTCCTCAAGTCTTTAGTTTAAACTCGAACATGAGCTCGATCAGGAACGATCATAAAACCTGGAACAAAAGGTAATAGATGGTGGCCATGGTGTTCCAACAATCTCACCAGCCAATGCTGTTCATGAGGCGACCATGTCTTCAGTGTTTGTATATAAATGAATGAATCATGGTAGTATGTTACAGAGATAGCATGATAAGATAATGTCTACTGTGCAGAAATAACAAAATACATGAATAAATCACATGTTATGTTACATGGGTAAGATGTAACCTTTGCCTTCCACTTATGGATGCCAAGTCACTTATGTACTTGCTAGTATGTCATATGCTTTCAGGCAAGAACCAGCCATGATATATTTGGCTAACCAATTAATGGTTATGCTTCCTGACAATGCCGGTGGAGATTATCTCTGGTTAGCGCATTCCCTTTTTATTATGTTTGATACAATCAAATCATAAACAACATCTGAAATAAATTTTATTAGTCACACATATCTTTAATAAACTTAATACCCTCTTAGGATTAATAAGCGCCTGGTGAGGCTGTATTTGTTGAAGTCTATCTGCCCTGCATGCAGCGGGGAAAAAAAAAACTTTTCTAGCAGATACTGTCTTCCAGTTTCTCACTCTGGCTTCTATTCTGTTTGACTGCAACTGGTCCAGCAGCTCTAAGTTTCACCTTCAGTCTCGCTACTACTAGGTGATGATCACTTCCCACATCTGCACCTCTTCTTACTTTTACGTCTTGTAGTGCATGTCTCCATCTGCCATTGATCATTATGTGATCTATCTGGTTTCTGTCTCATCCGTTTGGTGATTTCCATGTTAACTTGTGCCCTTCCTTGTGTGGAAAAAGTGTTCCTCCAATGACCAGGTTGCTAATCTCTACACATTGAGTGTTTAATTGCTGACTCTGTGGTACTAACATGGGTGCTATGCTACTTCATTCTAACAGTGGAATTTGATGATACCATCTTTTCTTCTTCTTCTTCTTTCGTTGGCTTGAAATATATTGTCTATATCTGCAATGTTGTTTCTTGTATAAACTTCACTGTCTTTTGTAGTTCATACAGAGGTCCATATAGTTTTGCTTCCAGTGTTGTTTCTCTGGGCCAGTGGGTTTGCCTCAATGTATCATATTCGGGGCAATCTTGAAGTATGTGCTTCACAGTCTGGCTGCAGAGTTGGTTGTGTCCTGTTCTGAGATGCAGAATGACAATTTGTTCTGATCTGTTCAGAGCTTGGTAGTCATCCTGCGTTGGTGCTGGTGGCTTTCTGATAGATTTGACCATCTTTTTCTTCTGATGGTACGTAACTGGTACATCTGGTTGCTTGTCTGCAGCATCGTCCTTAGCCAGTCGGTCTACTCTCTTGTTTCCTGGTATTCCACAATGAGACGGTATCCATTGCATGGCGACCTTGTGCTGGTTGCACAGTTCAGAAAGTTGGGCTTGTATACCTGGCAGTTTTCTGGACTGAAGTGCTTGGAGTGCTGATCTTGCATCTGTCAGGAATACTACAGTCTGTGGACCGAGATTGGTGTTCAACAGTTTCTCAGTTGCCACCTTGATTGCCTGGATTTCTGCATCATAGTTGTTACAGAATTTCCCCATTGGTACTCTGACCGTATCCCTAGTGTACACTCTTGCTCCTCCATTCTTGACTGCATTCTGTGCTGACCCATCTGTGTATACTTGGACCCAGAGGTCTTGTGATATTCATCATCCGGGAAACTGAGAGTGACTGTCCTATGTTGCACGCTGTTCTGTTCCTCCCTGTTGAATATTCCATTCACTTTTGTCTGGATGTGTATTGGTAGTCCAGGCTCTTCTCTCCAAGGGGTTTGTTCTGGCACAGACTTTAGGGGGCTGTCAACTTCAGGCAGGTCTGAGGTTTGTCTACGAAATCGTTTGGCCTGGTGGATGAAGCTGCTTCTTTTCAATCGCCCCATTGCTAGGTTTTGGAATCTGCCCTTCATTGGATGGCTTGGCATACAGAGGAACTTTTCTGCCTGTGTTAGCACTTTTGTGTCTTGCAGTGCTTGAATCCTCCCCATTTTCTCCATCTCCACTATAGGCGTTGATTTCATTGCCCCCGTGATGACCCTAAGCACCTGGTTTTGCACCTTATCTAGCTCTTGGTCTGTGATGTCTGATGCTGGACACCACGCAGCTGACCCATATTACACGGGTGGTTGTATGCCCTGCTGGTAAACTTTACTAAGTATTTTCATGCTGGCTCCCCATGTGGTTTTACTTAGTTTTCTCAGGATGGCTAACTTCCTCCTTGCCTTTATTGCTGCCTTGTTGATGTGCTGCTTCCATGTCAGCCTATCATCGAATGTAACTCCGAGATAAGTAGGTTGTTTATTTTCTCTTCAGAAGCCCTTCTTTCCAAACCTTGTCAAATGCTTTCCTTAGATCTCTCCATACTGCTAGTACCAGTTTCTTATCTTGGAACGCATCTTCAATCTCTTGGGAAAGGTAAGTTGCCTGATCTTCGGTAGAGTAACACTGCCTAAAGCCCGCCTGCTGTTGTACAAGAAGGTTTTCACTTTCAAGGTACCACTGTAGCCTGAGGTTGATGATACATTCCACTGTTTTGCAGAGACAGCTTGTAAGGCTGATTGGTCTGTAGCTGGAGGCAGTGGAACTGTCTTTTCCTGGTATCATGATTGCTTCCCTCCAGGTCTGTGGAACTCTGCCTGAGTTCCAACTGGTATTGAAGATCTGCAGCAGCTTTGTTTTTGCGCAGTTCCCAAGTTCTTAATCATTTCATTGGACACTCCATCAACTCCTGGCGACTTTCTCAATTTCAATTTATATTGCAAGCTCCAGTTCTCTGAATGTGATTGGTGCCTCCATAACTTCAGGTATGGTTCCATCTCGTCCTGCATATTGTTGTTTCTCAAGAGTCTCCTGTTGCTTCTCTGGGCTTACTTCGATGTTGTTGTCTTTAGCAAAGGTGTCTGCAAGGTGATCAGCTGCCTGTTTTCCCATGAGGATGTTTCCATCTTTGTACAGTGCAATCTTTGAGTTTCTCCTTGTACCCTCATCATTAAGTTGTTTTACCAGCTTCCAGTTTCCTTGTATCTCTTTCGAAGTTCAATGACTCTGTTTTTGCTCTCCTTCCAGCTTCTCCGCCTGGCCTGCATTTTGGCCCTTTGGAATTTAGCCTTAGCTTGCTGGTAGTTATTGTGGTGTTCTTGGCATGGACTGGTCTCTGCCTGCTTTTGAGATATTTCCACGTACAATCAGTCTTTCTTTTGTTGGGATTGTGTCTAGTGCCAGTGGGTGGTCACTCGGACAGTAGTAGTTGAGCAGGTGGAATTCTGAACTTTCTGTCCTGAGATGAAGCATCTGGTATTCCGCCCCCTCCATATATGTTTCAAGTTGATATGCACTGATGTTATTCCTCACGAGCATCAGTATTCCACCCTTTTGCCTGTCTATTTGGTCGGATCGGTAGCACTGGAAGCCTCTGATTTTGAAAGCTATGTCTTTGTTGAGGTGGGTTTCTTGCAAGCAACATACATTTACTTGCTCTTCATTCAAGATATTTTTGAGCTCTAGCTTTTTGCTGTTGCCATCTTTTTTACTGTGACACCTTCAGCATTCTAGTGCATTATTTTAAGTGGTCTTTGCTTTGCTTGGTCAGTAGCTCTATTCTCATGCCTCCTGGCTCCATGGGGCAATTGAAAAGGACCCCCATTAGTAGGGGTTGGGCCCTTTTGAGGCAGAGGGCCCGGCGCTGCATCTGCCTGTCATTGCCTTTTGGGTTCAGTGAGCAGATGATAGAGTCGCTCTTGCCAAACATCTACAATCTATTGCCGGTCTTTTGAATGTGTGTCCTTTAAGGAAGGCAGAAATATGCGTTTTATGCTCCTGAGTATTATTGCATTTTCATGAATTATTCCTACTTTTTTACACCACTGGATCGTCCATATGAGACGATGCTAGTATATTTGTGTATGGAATTATGAGCTACCTGCAGAACATGAGTGTTTGACTTTAATAAAATGCCTGAAAATGTCCTCGACATTGTTCTATTAGCAGACGTTACAGATTGCTACCAAAGACTGTCTAGTCGATGCCATAAACTACTGTATACGCATGTCAAGTATGTATCTATTGGAGCTACGTGATGTTTAATAAAATATCGTCATTTTGAATCATCCAGCCTGGCCTTTGGCAGTGTCATTTACATTGGTTGAGAAAGGCTGTGTGCGGGGTTTAAACTGCATACCCCTACATGAACTTGACCATGAGTATTGTAATACTCCTTTAATATATAAAATGCCCCGCAACAATAGGCTACAAATTGGGTTGTGAAAACATTTTCAACCAATAGAAACCTATTAAACTCTGATTAAACACCATCATGATCTAAATTTTACAGATGAACTTGCTCTCCTGTCCAAAAACTGTAATCACATGTATGACAGAATGAAAATACTTAATGAGAGGTGACAACAAGTTTGTCTGAAAATACACAGGGAGAAAACAAATATAATGAGAATAAATTCAGGAAATGAAACAAATATTGCTCTTGAAGAAACACCACAACAACAACATGTAGAATCATACATGTAACCATGGCAGCAATATAGACAACAATATTAAAATAAGATTACAAAAGGCTACAACAGGAGCTTTAATTGCATTTGGAAACCATGCAGATTTAAAAAAAGTAATTCTATTTCAAAAATAAGACCCTTTTATTGTCACATCAGTCCTTTTGCATGGCTTGAAACACATCACGACAGTCCTACTGTATGGCTTGAAACACATCAAGCCAGTCCTATTGTATGACTTGAAACACGTCAAGCCAGTCCTGCTGTATGGCTTGAAACACGTCAAGCCAGTTCTATTGTATGACTTGAAACACATCAAGTCAGTTCTATTGTATGACTTGAAACACGTCAAGTCAGTCCTATTGCATAACTTGAAACACATCAAGTCAGTCCTATTGTATGACTTGAAACACGGAGAACAACAACAACAATCAAAGAAGCTACACTCTTTCTTAAAATGGATGCCTACATAGAACAGAAGGATTGAAGTGCTATGACAAGATCACTCATGTGGAACTGATGACAACTACCAGACAAGCATTTGTGGAACCTGAGATGAGAAGATGCTGGAGACTGACAGGAAACACACTGAGAAAACTTGTTGACAACATTCCTAGAAGTCTTGAGGAAGGTCAAGGACACACATGGAGAAGAGAACTGGAGACAGACATGAAGAAGACATGGAAAGAACTTGAGCTGATGATGTCACAGGAGCAGTGACATACAGTTCGGCATGACGTAAAATAGAGAATAATGGGTTGGCTATGAGAAGGAAAGTAATACTCTCAAAGATGGTTACGGGGGAAAAAACTAAAACATAGAGTACAACGTCAGAGAACAACGATGATGACAGAAGACACAGACAAAGAACATCGAGATGCAACGAAGAAGGAAGAATTTAACCTACAAAGCTGAAAATTAAAATTCTAGTCCAGAGTATGACAAACGGTCGAAGAGAAGATGGTAAGGGAAGATAAGAGAAAAAAAAGAAGTAACGAAAATGATATGGGGAGAAAGACTATGTCCAAGTTACTAAGGAAATCAATTAAATTATTTCAGACTATATTGGTGTAAGACTTATAATTATGATAGTTGAGTAGGAGTTCAGGGTTCATTGATTTACATTGGTTCCAGTTATTGAATTGAGTGATTCCGTTACTATTTAATGGATTCCTTATGGATTGTTGCTTAATTCCAAGAAAGAATTATATAGGAGAAGATTGTCCGGTTAGCAATTCAATGAAGTTAACCTTAACGAAAAGAGATTCAAAAAGATACAATCAGAGAACATTTAAGATTAAAACTAAGACGTCACATTGTGGGGTTCTGCTATCATCCATTAAGATATAAACCCACGTTATCGACACAGAGGAATGATCACCACTATACGATCAATAAAATAAAATAGAATACACTGAGGGGAATTGAAAAAAAGAAAAATTAACATTCTCCTTGAACGGCCTACAAAACATAACGCGAAGTACACAAATAGAGATACCATCACGAGCAAAGAAATGAGAAAACCCCACTGTGACAATGGCACAGGACAGGAAGACGACAAACATTTGTTGAAAACCTCTGGTCCTAGGGGTGCTCAAGACGTGATGAGAGAGACATAAATGTAGAATTTGTTGACAGTCACATCATTAGTTCATTCAAAATATATGTCACATATGTTGTTGTTCGTCCATCACGGGTGATGAAGACCACTCTGTTCATCCAATTATTAGGAATATGTTAGGTTAGTCTATGGGTACGAAGGTGACTGATGAGCCCGATGCGGGCCTTGAAAGATCTTGGACAGTGTGGGCAGGGAATGTTTGCTTCATGTGAAGGTTTTATTTCACGGTCTTTTCTAGCTTGTCTCCGCTGTTCCGCTGCTGCTCTTCTGGATGATTCGCATGCCGCTGCACCTTTACGAAGAGATGTGCGCCAAGCAGTTCGGTCTTGCGCAGCAGCTTCCCATGTGTCTGGGTTTATGTCAAAGGTTTTTAATGAAGTCTTAAGCGTGTCTTTGAAGCGCTTCTTTTGGCCACCATGGGAGCGTTTACCCTTCTGCATCTCACCATAAAAGAGTATCTTTGGCAGTCGATGGTCTGGCATGCGGACTACATGACCTGCCCAGCGAAGCTGTGACTGCATCAGTATAGTATCGATGCTAGGGATACCAGCTCTGTCAAGAACGGCGGTATCTGGGATCTTGTCTTGCCATTTGATGTTCATTATCTTCCTGAGACAGACTGTATGGAAGTGGTTTAGCTTCTTTACGTGGCGCCTGCATACAGTCCATGTTTCACATGCATAAAGCAGCACTGGAAGCACTGCAGCTCTGTACACCTTCAGCTTTGTCTGTAGACTAATGCCACTTCGATGGCAAACGTTGGTGTATAGTCTGCCAAATGTGCTGCTGGCTTTGGAGATCCTGGTGTTCACCTCATCATCAATGACGATGTTCTGGGATAGTGTGTTGATGGTAAGCCCAAAGTTGGAACAGGCTTCGGAGAATCTATCCACGCTATGCTGCAGATCAGCCTCTGAGCCAGCACTGATGGCACAATCGTCAGCAAACAGAAGATCCCTGATGGTGTGTGATTTGACCTTGGTTTTTGCTTGAAGCCTCCTAAGGTTAAACAATTTTCCATCAATACGATATCTGATGTTGATTCCTGTGTCCCCGTCTCTGAAAGCATCAGTCAGCATAGCAGAAAACATGATACTGAACATAGTCGGTGCAAGTACACACCCTTGTTTAACTCCATTTGAGACTGCGAAAGGCTCTGATAGCTCACCGTTTTCCTGAACTCTAGCCTGCATTCCATCATGCAGTTGCTGCACTATTGAGATAAATTTCTTTGGGCAGCTGTATTTTGCCATGATCTTCCATAGACCCTCTCTACTGACCGTGTCGAACGCCTTTGTCAAATCGATGAAAGCTGTGTACAGGCCACAGTGCTGTTCTTGGCATTTTTCTTGTAGCTGTCTTGCAGCGAACACCATATCGGTGGTTCCACGTTCTTTCCGGAATCCACATTGACTTTCAGGTAGAAGACTTTGGTGGTTTTGATGTTATTAAGTGCGGTTGCTATGTTACCTAGTGTACTGAATGAGGTCAGCTGTGAAGGTCCCTGAAGATAACAGTTTATGTGAGTTTACAGGATACCTTTCTGCTACCACCTATGACCTCAAACAGACTTATTCTGCTATTATGTATGTTAGCTACGTTTAATGTCTAGGGTACTGAAATGTGGTGTGCAGGTAATTAAGTACACAGAGACACACATATAAACACTAGGTCTAATACTAATCTCTATGATCAAGTCAATTAACACTGGGTTTAAAATTTAAAATTTTTTCAAATTTATTTAGTCCTGAACCAAGTTTTTTTCTGGTCAGGACGTATGAATCAAGATGAATTTATATCAATAAAAGAGCATATAATTGAATAATCACATGAAAAGTTTGTACATAGATATATAAGTGAAATTTGCTAATATTGATAATAACTAGTCTCTTTGGGAAAACTAGTGCTGGATGTCGGGTCGTTGTGGTGTCATCATATCCAGTCTTTGTTATTACTGTTCATTGACTTTTTAAGAGGGTAAATGGTGGTAAAGTTCGTTATGCACAGTGGTTTTAACTTTATTTATTGAGGTTGATGAATCTCAGCAGGCCAGGTTTACAATACTTAACTGGCCTGACGATGTAGTAAAGTTGTTCACTTGGCCCACTCCTCACAGGTGCTGAGGTAAAATGATAGGCTTCTTATTCATCCACCGTTGGACTTCTTCAGAACATCTGGCACTAGCACAGTGCCAGACAAAGAAACTCTGAAACCACAAAATTAGGCCATGTGTTAACACACTGCCTACTTCACCATGTTTACTAACCATAATTCGTAACATAACAAGACATGATCAGATCTCTCTGACCGACCCAGCACATCTCATCCAGGCTGTTATCAAATAGCACCAGTTTCCCATTCCTCTATGAACTGCACTGCATCTGAAATATTTTCATTAATCTCTTTTTTTTTCCATATAATAAGGTGGGTGATATGTTCCCACTGATCTCCTGAAATAAAGATCTATATTCTACATTCCTGGATATGTTTTTTCATTTTATTCATTCGCCTCTAGGCCCTGGACTGTCGCTGGGGACCTAGAATAAGTACTCACTTGTCGTAATCATTTTTCATTATATGGCAGTATCAATCACTCAGAATTGTTAAATAAAAGGTGAATAAATTTTCCCTTACCACAATTCAAAATGAAAACACACAGATACGTTGTACTAGCACAAACTCAGCTGAGCTGCTGGCTAGACTATGGCGTCCCACTGGTAATATTATATATACTGAAGCACATTAAAAACGCACCACTATTATATATACTGATGCCGAGAAGCTGGAAAAAAAAGTGTGGGAATGGATTTTCCCCGTGTTTGCCAAGAGGTAGAGAGCGAATGGCTGGTGGAATGGAAAGTGCATGATTCAACCCGCGGGTTTGTGTACAGACTACATGAAAACGATGACAGTTACACGTGCAACACGATTCCCAACAGCTATGACCCTGAAAATGTGTACACGTTGTGGCTGTATACTCGGTATAAAAAGGCCGTTGAGACAACACACCCAGTACATGTGCTTGAAATGCCACGACTATCTGAAAACGACCGCCAACGAGCCATTGGTATGTTGGAGACCGGAATGAGCTCGCGGGCCATTGCCAGAAGGATGAATTGCCACCACAGCACTATTGTACGTCTCAATGAACGTTACGGAACCACTGGCAGTGCCCGGGATAGACTTCGGAGTGGCCAACCACGAGTTACTACCCCTGCGCAAGATCGTCATATTGTGCTGAGTTACCTAAGGAATCGTACTCTCCCGGCAAGTCAAACAGCAAGAGCAATAGTGGGTAGACATGGGCAAGTCTCTTGAATGACAGTCATACGACGACTCAGAGATACAGGCCTTACTGCAAGACGACCTTATGTTGGGCCAAACTTGACTCACAGACATCGTCAGCAGCGCCTGCAATGGGCAGAGCAACATGTCAGATGGACTAGACTGTGGTGGAATGCTGTCCTATTCACAGACGAGAGCAGATTCAACATATCCTTTGCTGGTGGACGTATGCGGATTTGGCGACGGTGTGGAGAGCGCTTTGCAGATTGCTGTGTCAACCGATTTGGAGGTGGCAGTATTCACATTTGGGGATGATTCAGTTTTCACCATCGCTTGCCTCTTCACGTCTTCCGTGGAAATGTTAATGCTGTGACATATCGAGATGAGATTCTGGATGCACTGGTTGCTCCTGCGTTCACAATTTATCCAGACTTGCAGCTTCTCCTGCAGGATAACGCACGTGCATTTTTTTGTATTTTTTGTTTTCTCCCTTGCCTGCACAGAATGCAATTAATTTCATAACAATCAAATGTACAAATTAATGACCAGCATGGATTCATAGGAAAATGAATAAAGATTCTAAATATGTAAACTTGTAAACACTTATATTTACATTTCACACTCTGTTCCTGGATTATACAGGTGGTGCGTTTTTAATGTGCTTCAGTATATATAGTTAATGGTCGTCACACTTCAAAGCATCAACGATCTGTTTCTGTGGACAGTCTTCAACAAATGGCACTTGCCGGCTAAATGTTTGTCAATACTATTACTCTTTTGTCCAATCGGAGTGCTTCCCCTCTACAGTTTAAATATTTAAACCTAAATATCCAATTTAAGTCCAGTTTCGGTCTAGTGTGAAGTGTATTTCTGTCAGTCTGTCCGTCTGAACTTGGGTTTTCCCAAAATTACACTTGATTTTGGACCAACTACAAGAAAAAACTACACAAATTTTGTCTCACTTACGTATAAGATTTCTATGCTAAGTTATTTTTAGTTTCTACCCTCCTTGTCTGCCCCTTGTCCACATGTAATTTGTTTTTCTGCTTTAGTCTCAAGGACGTGTCAAAAGTAACTTTAGTGAGAAGTATGCACAAATAACTGTCTGCTCGTCTGTATTGAACAATACAGTCTTTCGTCAATATCTTCCGTGTTATCTGTCCGTCTTCGTAATTGAAAGTATATTATTTCTCAGGGAAAGATGGACTATCAAACTAGCTAACTTTTATTCTTCTAAACGTAATTTTGTTTTAAACTACAAATTGCGTCTGCTAGGCTTTAGATTCAAACACGTGTTCAGACCGCATCATTTTTTCCCTCTCTCTCCATATCTAACCCGTCTAAACGAATAGGCATTTTGTCTCCATGTTATAACTAGTTGATTTTCAATGACACTAGAAAACGATGGCGTGGGCGACTATGTAGCAGCGTATATTATCTATATTGTATCCCTACATTTTATTTTAACTGTTATCTTTATAAATGGAGGAATTTTATCGTTGCATCACTGGATTTTCACCACACATCTCCCCACCCGAGAACATGCACTAATGCAAGTTCCAAAACCAGTGATACACATAGATAAAATTAACTCCTTACGCCTGCTAACTACTCTAAATTTGATCACAGGGGTGCCTACTGAGGAAATCTGCACCGACATTCTGTGAGCCCGGGATATATTCAATGTGAAATTGATATGGTTGTAACAATAAAGACCAACGTAACAATCTAGCATTTTCATGCTTGGCCTGAGATAAGAACACGAGAGGCTGGTGATCTGTTTAGACCACAAAAGTCCTACCATACAGATAGATTTGGAACTTTTTTTATTGTCCAGATTAACGCTAAACATTCTTTTTCGCTTGTGGAATAGCCTTGTTCCGCTTTGTTCAACTTGCGGCTAGCATAAGCGACTGGGTTCAGTTCCCCATTGGGTGAAGAAGACCTTTGCAACAAAGTAGCCCTCAGGCCTACATTGCTTGCGTCCGTTCTCACCACAAAGTCCTGAGTCAAATCAGGCAATTTGAGAATAGGCTTGCTAGTGAGTTTTTCCTTTAACTCTTGGAATGCCAATTCACATTGCGCTGACCAAACAATTTTATCTGGATTTCCCTTGCGAGTCAAATCAGTCAGAGGAGCACAGATAGAGTTAAAATTTTTGATATATTTTTGGTAAAACCCACACAACGACACGAATGATCGCACGTCTTTTTTTGTTTGCGGTCTAGGTGCTCTTTGCAGTTTTTCCAAGTTCTTGGGGTCAGGGGTCATGTTACCCTGATATACAGTATATCCCAAGAATTCTAACTCTTTGCATCCAATACAACATTTTGTTGGTCTAGCAGTCAAGTTCGCTTCTCTGAGCCTATCAAATAGCATATTCAGAGAGTTAATGTGTTCTTCAAATGTTTCTGTGGCGATGGGGATATCATCCATGAAATTCGTGATATATGAATTATTCAAGGGATCCAACAATTTGCGCATCATCCTAGAGAACACACTAGGAGCATTTTTCAATCTGAATGGCAACGTGTTGAATTCGTAATGCCCTTACGAGGTGCTAAAAGCTAAATAAGGTCGAACCTCAGGCTTCACTGGAATCTGGTAATAGCCTTTGTTAAGATCCACCTTCGAAAAATATTTTGCCTTGTTCAGTCTGGCAAATAACTGTTTTGTGTCCGGTATCTCAGTGTTAACATACGGCTGTGAGAGTTGGAAAATAACAAAATCATTGGAGAACAAGCTGAATACATTCGAGAACCAATGTCTTAGAAAACTCATGAACATCAGTTGGAAAGAATTCAAGACTAATCGACAAATAAGAGAAGACTCTAGGCAGAAATATGTCTCCGACTATATAAGGAAAAGACGATGGTCATATATCGGTCATGTCCTACGAATGCAAAACAACAGAATACCACTACAGGCGCTCACTTGGGTTCCTGAGGGTAAGAGGGAAAAAGGAAGACCAAAAGAAACACTCAGAAGAACAATAATAAGAGAAGGAAGAACGTTGGGCCTAAATAATGTGCAAGAGCTAAGAGGAGTGGCGTCACAACGAACAACCTGGAGAGCACTGGTTTCTGCCTGATGCGCCGTGTTTGGTGCTTATAGAATTTATTATTATTATTAATGGATCCACCTGACCTTCTGTGACAGCATTCAGTTTCCTGTAATCTATGCACAGTCTATGTTCCCCAGACGATTTCCTCAACAAAACTACACTGGAGCTAAAAGAAGATTCACTGTGAGAAATAATCCCTTCTTTCAACAAATAATCTATCTCCTCTTTCAATGCCTTCTCCTTAAGCGAACGGAACAGAATAGGCTCTCATACAGATTGGTGTTGAGTCTACCAGCTTCATGTCATACTGTAGCAAATTAGTATGCCCTGGTTTGTCTGTTAACACATCCGTATGTTCCTCCAGAACCTGTTGAACTCTCTCCCTCTGATTTTTAATCAGGTGCTTACTGACTTTTACCTGTGCGGCTGTCTCACAGGGGTGTAATGGGTATTCATGTGAGGTGAGTGGTTCCTTTTTCATTTCAGTTGCGATAGCCAAGGTCAGTAAAGGGGTACCTTCCTGGATTTGTCTGTCCAGATACTTCTTTAAAAGGTTCACATGATATATCTTCTCCTTCCCCTTTTTGTCAATTTTATAGTTTGTTCTAGACACCTTCTCTAGAACCGTATATGGACCTTGCCATCCGATTTGCAACTTATTATTGCTGCCGGGTAGTAGAAGAAGCACTTTCTCTCCCACAGCTAATTCTCTGTCCTTTGCTTTCCTATTAAAATAAGCTGCATGTTTCTTCCTGGCTTGTCTCAAATTATCATTTGCCAGTTTCCATCCAGCTTTCAGACGAGTGGTCAGCTCGTTCACATATTGATATGATGAGGTAACAGTCTCTTCTGCCTTCTCATCTGTCCAGGTCCTCAACAAAGCTTCTAATGGACCTTTTATTGGCCTCCCAAATAACAGGGTTGCGGGTGCCATCCCGGTTGAACTATGTGGTACTTCCCGGTACGCGAACAACGCAGCGGGCAAAAATTGATCCCACATATCAGGTTTCTCGTGTACCAGCTTCCTCAGGATAGAAATAAGGGTCCCATTGAACCTCTCTACCTGGCCGTTCCCTTGTGGATGGTACGGGCTACAATAAAAATGTCTGGCTTGAAATAGCTTAAAAACCTCTTCCGTTAGTGTTCCCTTGAACTGTGAGCCATTATCAGTCAAGATTTGATGCGGGAATCCTAATCTTGTGAATATTGTAAGTAGTGCCTCTGCCACATGTTTCGAATCAATTGATGACAGGGCTACCGCCTCTCCCCGCATAGAACAAGTGTCCACCAGAGTAAGGATGTAACTGTTCCTCCTCTTGGTCCGAGTGAGAGGTCCCACAATATCCACTGCAACCCTCTCAAAAGGTGTTCCCACTATGGGCATTTCCCCTAGAGTTGTCGGAGCAGTCCAATGCTTTGGAGCTACCCTTTGACATTCTGGACAGGATTTTACATATCTTTTTATATCTTCCGTTATCCCTGGCCAGAAGTAATGACAAACTATACGCTGTCCTGTGGCGCTGATCCCCATGTGACCACTGAAGGGAATCGCATGCCCTAGTTCCATCACTTTCTCCCTATATGAAGTGGGAAGAATCAGCTGGTGGTGACTATTTGTTCCAGTTCCGGCCTTCCTGTATAGCAATTTGTTCTTCATAATACAATCTCCCTTGCTTGGAGGTGTGTGGCATTTGGGCAATTTTTTAAAACATGGCTTGAGTGTTCTATCCTCAGCCTGCGCCTTCCTCGTCTCTTCTGGATGAGCATTTATAGGTTCACCTTCTTCCTCCTTTGACTGTGACCTGGTCTGCACTGTCGCCATGATCACAGGTCTCTCGGGATTCCCCAAGAAGACGTATCTACACCCCAATATCAGAGGGTAGATTGGTTCATCTATCACTGCTGCTCTGATTTCTCCTTCCACGTAGCGAGTTTTCACCGTTATCCTTGCGATGGGAAGTGTCATGAGTGGTATGTCCTTAGTCGCCCCTTGTATTTCCACTGTTTCGGTGGTATACTGACTTGGGTCCACTAGGCTAGCCTTCACAACTTAATCAAAAACCAAACCTGTATCATATAGGCACCTTATGGTGACCCCGTTACAAACAACATCCTCACAACCTGGGGGGTGATAAGGTTCCTGCTGTCCAGTAGGTTTAACCTTTAATCTCTTGTTCCCCGATTTCATTGCAGCAATGTTAGAAGGTTTCCTTTTACAAACTTCGGTGTTATGGTTGTCCTTCCTACACCATTTACACCACCTCTTTCCTTGGTTAAAAGGTTTTCTTTCATTATATTTTTGGTCATTGAACTGTGAGTTTCTATCACGATAATCATTGCGTGGCCTATCAAATTTTGTCCTACCTTTGTTACCTTGTTCTCTGGTATCAAATTTATTAAAGTGCTGTGTGGCTTTAAAATTCTCTATATGTTTCTTTTTAGTGCCAGCTACCTCTGCCCGGGCTGCTTGATACCTCTCAGCGACATTCAGTACTTCACCCAACCTCTCTGCACCTTGTTCCATGAGAAACTTTCTCAGGTCTGGAGCCATGGACTCTCTTAATTGCTCTATCATGATCATTTCTTTAAGATCTTGGGTCTTCCCCAGAGCAGTCCATTTCTCCACATAGGTTTCCAGTCTGGCAGAGAATTGGTGGTATGTCTCCCCAGACAAAAGCTTGGCATTTCTAAACTTCTTACGATAAAATTCACCATTCTTTTCATATCTTAATAACAGAGCCTGCTTTAGCATGTCATAATTGTCTTGGTCATCTCTATTCATTTTTGCAAACACTTCATAAGATGTACCCCTAAGCCCCTGGGATAACTTGAGACTCCACCTTTCTCTCTCTAACCCATATGTAGTAGCCAAAAGTTCAAACCTACCTAGAAGACTTTCTATGTCATCGTCTTTCTCAACAAAATGGTCTAAATGAAAACCCATAGCTGAGGTTGAGGCTCCCTGACTAGCAGTGGCATCGGAGGGAAAGGGGCTGGCATCATTTTCAGGAGCATGGCCTTGTACTTCCAACTCCCTTAGTCGTAACTCGTGCTCCCTTTGTAATCTCTTCTCCTCCTTTTCTGCTTCCCTTTCAGCAGCCTGTCTCTTTTCCTCTCTTTCAGCAGCCTGTCTCTTTTCCTCTCTTTCAGCAGCCTGTCTCTTTTCCTCTGCTTCTAATTTCTTCTCTTCCAATAGGAGCCACTTTATTTCAGCCACCCTATCTGCCTCCAATGCCTTAGCGTCTTCGTCAGCCTCAATCTGCAGCCTCTTAAGTTCTTTGTCAGCCACAATTTGTAACTGTAATTTTCTTTCTTCTGCTAACTTCCTATCTTCCCTTCCAATATACTTGTCGCATTCTGAAGTTACATATTGGATCAAAACCTGACCATCCATATTCATTTCCTTAGCAGTCAGCACAGCAGCCGATCTGAATTTGGCCAGATCTGCCACTCTGTATCACACTCTTTAATAATGTTCTAAGATAGATTACAAAATCTAATTACCAAAGTAACACTAATTAATTAATTACCACTGGCTATGAAGATTCATCAACTTTTACTTTCCACCTTAAATATTACTTATCAATAACTTTTAATTTTAGGGACACTGTTGAATTTATACAAGCTTATACCCCAATAGTTTAATTCCCGGACCAGGAGACCCTTATATAGCATACTATCTACTCCACCATGTTTACTAACCATAATACATAAAATAACAAGACAGGATCAGATCTCTCTGACCGACCCAGCACATCTCATCCAGGCTGTTATCAAGTAGCACCAGTTTCTCATTCCTCTATGACTGCACTGCATCTGAAATATTTTCATTAGTCTCTTTTTTCCATATAATAAGGTGGGCGATATGTTCCCACTGATCTCCTGAAATAAAGATCTGTATTCTACATTCTTGGATATGTTTTCCCATATTATTCATTCGCCTCTAGGCCCTGGACTGTCGCTGGGGACCTAGAATAAGTACTCACTTGTCGTAATCATTTTTCATTATATGGCAGTATCAATCACTCAGAATTGTTAAATAAAAAGGTTAATAACACTGTCTAACAAAAAAAACCTTTTTTTTTCTTTCTCTAACATTTCTATGTTTTTCTGGTCAATTTTAATGCGCTGTTTTTAAATCTGCAAACCGTTTTTCTCTATCAGGTCGGGATCTCTAGAAATACGCAATTGAAGTTTTTTAACAACGCATACAGTATTACAACATCATTCGTACAAGAAGTGTAACAGTTATGTAGGCTTGAATTTCTTTGCAGTCGACTTTCGTCGGTGAATGGCATGTGGTACATCGCGATGAAGCATCCAACAATAATCGGCAAGCATGGTCACACTCCACCGTCCTTGATAACGTGACTCCATTACGACGATATCTTGATGGAATCATTCTCCATGTTCATCGCTGACTTCGCCAAGGTTGTCAAGGAAAAAGTTAAGATGCGAGTCGAGCAAATGGATTTTGAGGGACATGTTACAGCCCATAATTATGTATGCATCTATGCACTGCTTAACAATATGCAACATAGTCGACAGATTTGTGATTTTCCAGAAAGTTATCGACGATCGATTTGAATGCCATCCATGCGCGAAGTTCACTACCATGTAACAAGTTCTCGAATTGTTTGTCTGCAATAACTTTCCTAATCTGAGGTCCTACAAAAATACCTTCCTTTATCTTTGCATCGCTAACTTGCGGAAACTTTTCTCGAAGATAAGTGAAAGATTTGCTCGTTTATTCTAACGCTTTTACAAAATTCTTCATGAGCCCCAACTTTATATGTAACAGTGGTAAAATGAAGGTGTATTTGTTAACTAATGGCTCGCGTATTACATTGTTATGCCCGAGCTGCATAGATCCCGGATAGGCCACACCTTTCTTGCATAATGTTCCTGTCTGTTGCGGCTGTCCCATTCACATCGGAAGCAACAAAATTTAGTATACCCAGTCTGCATGCCCGTGAGAATTGCAATGACCTTTAGGTCTCCACAAATCCGCCATTGGTAGTCATTGTACTTTATTTTTTCCAAACGTTTAGCCATATTGTCATAAGTTTCTTTCATATGAACAGAGTAGGCGACTAGAATTGATGAAAAAAAATTTATGTTATGCAATAACACGGCTTTTAGACTAGTCTTGGAAGAATCGATGAAAAATCGCCATTCGTTGACTATGTGCTCATGACCGTTTACATCTTTGCAATAGCAAATGTCATCATCCATCTCAAAGTATTGAACAAGTTCTCTGTGTCTATGACGAAATTTAGATATCGGAGTATTGGGCGCTAAAAGATTCCATTCTCTGAGTCGCGAACCGAGTAATTCCGCTTGTCCTTTGGTAAGAGCGAGAGCAGAAAAGTGGGTTTGGCCGAAACAAACGTTTTTGTTGTTTGTTTGGAAATAATTTTTTTAAATGTTCATATGCATAAACAAATTTGTTGTTTTATCCAAGGTAAAATGGATAGGAGCAAAAGATACGGAAGCCACTTAAATGGCTCCCGGGTCAAATGTGTCTAAACCCTGAGCCTTTATAAAGTCGATTGGGACTTAAAGAGTTAAGTAAACACCATCATTCACCGGTATGTAATCTGAGTCAGAATTAGTTTCTAAAGCAGGTAAATTATCACTTTCTGATGGTTCATTTACGCCCAACGGATATTGTTCTGGTGGTACTTGGATCGGACACGTGATTGGATCATGAGGCACTGGTTTCGAAATCGATTCAATATTTGGATAAACCACAGACTTTCTAGTTTTAAAAGTGAAACCATGGATATTTGTCAAGCATAAGTAACAATCAGTAGTGTGATTTGTATGTTCACGCCATATTACTGGCACTCCAAAAGGCATCGACTTATGCTTCGGTGATTTTCGTAACCAACCTGCCAATGTATCGAACAAACTGCATTTGGCTTCCAAGATTTATTTGCATCATCAACTTTCGAATCGAAATAAAGTTCATATGCTTTCTTTAGTAATGGTGTAAAGTTTTTCTGGTCAACACGATCGGTAAAATATCCGCACACGTAACAGAACAGATCAGCCGAATTTCTACAACTTCTAGAAGCCATATTTTGCTCAGAATTATTTCAAAATACAGTAACTATTTGAAAAATCGCGTAACATATGTCATGCATCTTTTAGCAGTATAAAAAGTAGAATTATGTTGCTTTTTATTAATTTTTAATAAGTTATATAGTAAAAATGAAACGGAGCAAATAACGGTTTCCCAAAAATATATTTATTCACAAATATCTTAAAAACCCGACGTGATAGAGATAAACGGATTTCAGATTTGAAATCAGCGCAAGAAACTGACCTAAGAACACTTATTCGTATATAAGAAAGAAAAATGTTGTTTGTCAGTGTAATTTTTCCCTTACCACAATTCAAAATGAAAACACACAGATACGTTGTACTAGCACAAACTCAGCTGAGCTGCTGGCTAGACTATGGCGTCCCACTTGTAATATTATATATCTTTAATGGTCGTCACACTTCTTAGCATCAACGATCTGTTTCTTTGGACAGTCTTCAACAAATGGCACTTGCCGGCTAATTTTTGTCAATAATATTACTCTTTTGTCCAATCAGAGTACTTCCCCTCTACAGTTTAAATATTTAAACCTAAATGTCCAATTTGAGTCCAGTTTGTAAACTAAGAAATTTCATTCAAACACCAGGCCTATAAATTTTGGCCATGGTTAAAAGTAAAACTGTAGCCTAAATATATTGTAAATTAAAGATGCAAATACAGTAGGCCTATCTATAAATTGGACTTATTTAAATATGTTTTATAAATGAGATAAATAAATTTATTACTTACCTCAGTTGAAAAGTAAAAACTGTTGCCTAAATAAATTGTAAATTGCAACAAGAATGTGCATTACGCACTTTCTCAAATGCTGGTCAAACATATTTCTTTTTTACACATGGTGCAACTTGCGTAATTTGCAGTTTTTCCAGGCGCTATCCATGTTTTATAACTTGGCATTTCTAGCCATGAATGCTGAAAGTTACAACCGGGCATGTTTCTAAAAAATAAATTGAAGAGAGAAGGATGCTGTCAAAATGTCAAAGTCTCGACTTTAAAAGGTGGCGATGTTTCATTCGAATGAACAGACTACAGACACTAGGCCTATAGTAGAGTGACGACAACTAAGGTTCGACCGAAAATGGCAACCAAACCCGTATCGCTGGAAAAAGGACGCAATCGCGTCTTTCAAAATTAGCTACAAATACAGTAGCACATATTTGTATCTAAGGTCCTTTTTCCAGCAATACGGGTTCAGCACATTATTAATTTTGGATTGAAAGTGAAAATAAAAAAAACCAGAGCAGTGGAAGTGTCAAGATTATCTGTGCTCTGCTGCTCTGTACTCCAGCTCTGCTTCAAGACCCTGATCAACAATTTTTCAATAGCATACATATAAATATGTACTATGTAATGATAACGTCAGCTAATTTTTTTTTTTAAAAGCAGATTGTTATCACGAAGTTACACAACCAGTACAGAGACATCAGCCATCCAAGGAGCTGATGGTATGAGACGGGAAGACTTGGCATAAATTTGTTGAAGGCCTATGTTTCTTGCAGAGCTAAAAGGTGATAAGTGAATGACAGAAAAATGGAGGTGGACAACACAGTGCCAAAGGCCAAGATCAAATAAGGCCCCAAAAACCTCAACACTCCAAGGTAGAAGAGAAACAACTGAGTAAGTAAATTATGTTCCAAAAACCTCTACACTCTAAGGTTGAAGAGAAACAAAAGCTATGTCCCAAAAACTTCTACACTCTAAGGTAGAAGAGAAGCAACTGAGTAAGTAAGCTATGTACCAAAATATGGTATTTAAAAAAGTGATCTAATACTATTAGAAGCTAGGCCTATATAGGTTGAATCACAGTTCACTGTGCATGTGCCATCTTTGTCTGTAACTAATGTGAATTAAAAGAATTAGTAATATGAATTAACCTAAATTCTTACGATTTCAGAAATGGGAAACTCTTAAGTTTCCACAAACTGTTATTAGAAAACTGACACATGCAGAGTAGGGGGTCTACTTAAAGCTAGTTTTCTATAGAATATCCCAATTTAATTATATTATTACAAATAATACATCATAAAATGCTATAATAAATTAATTCTACTCCTTCAGTATAATATGTTCATAATAGCATTTTCAGTTGAAATGAGGAACGATGGACATGTTCTTTGATGTCATCCGAATAAGTCACTCACATCATTGAGGTTAGGATTAGCGTTTAGGATTCCTAAACTAACCCTTTTTGTTGCATCTCTGAATTCTTTTTTAAAGTCTCATCCAACAGACGGCACACTGTTCATCATTTCAACCATATTTTTAGATGCATGATTCGAAAATGAGGAGGTGAAATCACTAACCAGACCACAAGATCATTTATATTTGGACACATGCCCCAATATAACCAATGGACCTTGTGTCTAGGTTAAATGAGGCGCGCCTTGGCAAAATGAGGTAAAATGTATTGAAAAATAAAAGGTAAAAGTTTACTTATGAGGAAAAATATATTGGTGAAATGAAGGATTGTGAGACTTAGGCCTATATCAGATTTCGCCCACATGTCTAGCCTATCGATCTGGTGGCCAATTAAGTTATCCACGTCGTTAGGTTAAAGATGCGGCTTTAGGTTCCTGAACCCCAACTCCTGATTACTGCGTCTCTGAATTCTTATTTAAGGCTGTGTCGATGTTGACGACTTAACTGATCGCCGAATCGATAGACATCTGGGCGAAATCAGACATACGCCCCACTAGTGTTTATTTCAAACAAACAGATGTGAAAAGTCAGCATTTTCCAGGACACAACAATCACAAACAAGGTTGCGGCTTTGTATCAGATAGCATGTTAGAAGGCGTGCTAGCATTCAATCCTCGTCCAATGTTGTGTGAGTCATAATGTATAGAATAAAGTCATTGATCAGATAGCATGTTAGAAGGCGTGCTAGCATTCAAACCTCATCCAATGTTGCGTCGAGTCATAATGTGTAGAATAAAGTCATTGATCAGATAGCATGTTAGAAGGCGTGCTAGCATTCAAACCTCGTCCAATGTTGCGCGAGTTATAATGTATAGAATAAAGTCATTGATTAGATAGCATGTTAGAAGGCGTGCTAGCATTCAAACCTCGTCCAATGTTGCGTGAGTCATAATGTGTAGAATAAAGTCATTAATCAGACTGTATGGGTACGTCTCGCCTGAAGGTTGCTTCCAGCTTTTATATTTCTGCAAGTATTTAATGGCATTTCGAGAAAACTTCCGGAATCACATTTTGATGTTTGGCACTGAGAAAGAGTATCGGTGTTTATCTCTTCCTGCTCTTTGATAATAATGACAAACATATATTTCGTATACATATAGGACTAATGTGGGTGTGGTTGTATTATGTAACATAAAGTTACACTAATTTTATTTCATAATTTTACTCTCATGCCATGCTGTGAAAGTCAAAGTAAACTTTTATTACCCAAAGGTAAATTTTGAACAATATTATTAACGGTGAACGCTTACAAAGTTGTTTATTCTACTTGTAGAAGTTAAGTAATCAGCAGTAGGCCGAATATCTTTACATTAAAATGTATTTATTTATTCTCAGTCATTGCCTCATGTTTTAAATACAATGGTTTTATAATTTAAAGCGATATTACATAATTTGGTTTTAAATATCCGTAAGCGGCTTCTTGTCTTTAAAATTACGTCCCTTTCAAACCAAACGTTACAAGAAGAAGATGGCTAAACAATAAACAAACAAGTCAACAAACAAATAAACCTACGGCATTTTAACTAACATAACAGTAAATCACAATAAACAAGTTTAACGCTGTAAGATTTAGGTAGCTTTGAAAACGCGAACCAGTACAGGCGATGGAACACCTTGTCCATGAGCATCAACCGATCAACCATAGCCTATCTATTTTGTTCACGAAGAAAAAACTAAAGACAACAAATAAAGTTTAGTCCGAGTAAAATCTTTCAACTTTTACACCGAGCACTAGAGCAAGGACTGTTAATGGGAGCATCAACATATTTATGTAAAGTTACAATGGGTGACAGCAGTGTGAGGTCACGATCAGTTCGCCGGCAACAGAGCTTAATTTGTGGAATTTGTAATCGAGTTTACCGTAGCAAAAAGGTACTGTTCAGACATTTGCATAAACATGAACATCCTATGGTATTTTCTTGCTCAGAATGCAACAAAACATTCCCAAGCAAGACTCGTCTCAATGTTCACAGTCGCGTACACTCTGGCGAGAGACCATTTAAATGTTCTTACTGTCAGCTTGACTTTCCATCTAGATTTCAGCTGAAGCTACATGTGAGACGTCATACTGGAGAGAAACCATACAGTTGCTCTTATTGTAAAAAGGAGTTTAGTTCTGCATCAGGATTAAGACAGCATGTAAAAACACATACCAACGAGTCCCCCTTCTCTTGTAGTCAGTGTAGTAGACGATTTAAACAGAAAGAAAAGTTAAAGCAACATGAACATATTCATACTGGAGTCAGACCATTCATGTGTGATCAGTGCCCACACACTTTCAGGATTAAACATGCTTTGATTAGACATTTGCGTATTCATTCAGGGGATACATTTAAGTGTGGTTTATGTAGCACTGGTTTTGGAGAATTATATGCATTGAAAAAACATCATAAGAATAAACATGACAAGATTCCATTTACTGGGCCATCAGACATGTTACAATCTGAAGATCAGACCAAAACCTCCTGCACTGTTCCAGACAGTGACAGTTCCAGTTTAAATAAAAGTGATATCAAAGTTAAGATTAGAAGACATAAAGTAAGAGTGACAATGATCAAACAAAGAAAACAACAGAACAAGAGGCATGTCTCAGGATCTAGACATAAATTGGAAGAGTGTACTTCACATTCAGGCCTGGGTACAAATGTTGGTAAAAAACTGTATCTAGCCATAGATCAAAGAGACACCTTAGTTCTTGATGAGGACAATGGTTGGCATAGAATTCCTTTACCTGCAGCAAGAGATCTACTCAACAGGAATATTGAGACCATACCTAAGTATCACAACAGAGTGTTGAAGAAGACTGCAGCAGCTGGGAATAATAGAACACACCATAATGGAGATTTTAAGGAGATTGCAGGAGATGGGAATAGAATACAACACAGTGGAGATTTGAAGGGGACTACAGGAGATAGTAATAATAGATCACAACACAGTGAAGGTGTAAAGGCAGCAACCACAGATGGGAATAATAAAACACAACAAAATGGAAATTTAAAGAAGACTGCAGGAGATAAGAATAATATAATACAACACAATGGAGATCTGAAGAAGGCTGCAGGAGATGGGAATAATAGAACACAGCACAATATAGGTATGAAGGAAGCCACAGCAGATGGGAATAATAGAACACAACACAGTGAAACGTGTGTACACCTAGATACACAGTGTGTAATTAATCAAGGCATAAGAAGTTCTGGTAAACCTGAAAAATCATCTGAGCAAAAATATAACTTGACAAGTTCTGGAAGCAGTGAAATCACCACAACAATATTTCATCTAAAGGTAATTTGCTATTCTCCTTTTGTTGTCCCAGAAATATGTACTCCCTTTGATGTATGATAACTTAACATATAATTTGAGATGGAATTTTGTTGTTTAGCAAGAATGGATTAGAACGAGGCCAGGTAACACTACTTAACAACAGTGCACACTTGTAGGTGGCAGTATGTACATGTATGTCTGTGAGAGAGAGAAAAACATTGCATGGTTTGATGCGAGAAACTACTTTGTGGACTGCTGTTCATTAGCAGCTGTACAGAATGTATGCAAGCCTGTTGCAAATCATTGTCAACGCTTATCCCATGTTCTCAATGTGTCAGTTGCAATCACTCATTGTCAACACTTATCCCATGTTCTCAATGTGTCAGTTGCAATCTCTCATTGTCAACACTTATCCCATGTTCTCAGTGTGTCAGTTGCAATCTCTCATTGTCAACACTTATCCCATGTTCTCAATGTGTCAGTTGCAATCTCTCATTGTCAACACTTATCCCTTGTTCTCAATGTGTCAGTTGTAATCTCTCATTGTCAACACTTATCCCAAGTTCTCAGTCTGTCAGTTGTAATCTCTCATTGTCAACACTTATCCCATGTTCTCAATGTGTCAGTTGCGTGCATATTTTGACGCACATATTACAAAAATCGATATGGCTATTTAATATGGGAAAAATATAGACATTCATTCATTTGTGTATGAAAATGCTGTCTATGGTAAAAGCGAGATAATCCATGTTTGATTCACACTTTTAATTATAGGAGTAATCGTTCTGGATATTGATCCGGCGCAAGGATATTGCGCTTGCGTTTGTACTTATTTTTTTAGGGCCAGAAAATATATTAATTTGCTTATTGTGTTTATGGCCTGAATTCATATGTATTACATATTATTAGTACAAGTAGAATCAGTCCTATATTGTATATTTTGGATTGGTAGGAGGGACTAGATTCTTGTATTCCGGTCTAGCGGAAGTATGAGTTGTCTTGACAAGTCGTGATGAGTTCCAATGTACTGCTTACAAATGGCGGGGTACGTTTTTCTAGAGCTGGTCCTTTCGTCAGAAAAAAATGTCTTACGAAGTGGTTTTTTCTTCTGAAGGAGATGGTGTCTCTACGATAGTTTGTGTTAGAGACTCTCCTTATGTCAGTATATAGATGATTCGGACTCCAGGTAAACCCAGCTCCTATTTTTGATGATCTCTCGTCGGTTAGGCCTAGCTTGACTTTTTGTGCTTCGCTATGCTAGTGTCGTGTTTCGTATCGACGAAGATGACAGATTTTCCTGCAGCGGTTATGGCTACGTGAATTAACCTGATCACCGTAGAGCTGTATGGAAACATTTATGAAATCCTTTATATACCCATTATAAATTAACTCTGGCTTATATTCTCCTTCCTATGAATGAGTGAACGACAACTCAGGGAGGCAGCCATGTTGGATTTCGGTCATCATATGTTTTGATCACTGCCAAGAGAACAGATTATTTATCCTATTATCGGACAGTGACAGGGAGATCTCAATCTTGCTAGAAACCCTCTTCGTGGTTTCATAATATATACTACAAACTATGGACGTCAAGTAACTTTGGTTATTTATCGATCCGCCTTCACTGACGCGCTTAGTCAGATAGGGGGATGTGGCCATAATGTATCATGACATTGAACTTTTGATGTACTGCCCATTATTTCTGAATGTGTCATGACTTCAGATCTGCTATGTATACCTACACATTGATATGTCAACATACCATGATGTACTCGTATGTCCCAGTGTGTACGTCTGAATAAATTGAGTAAACAAAGATTCCAGCAGTCTGCATTGGTGCCTTGTAGACACAAGTGTATGAGTGGTTATATTGCTCAGCACACGAACAGTACACCATTCGCGGTAATCACACTCTACACTTCTACTTCATACATACACCATCCTGCGTCGGTTGAAGTGACCAAGTTTAGGGCCTGCTTCCCCTGGAGCCTTTGTCTTCCCTAACTCAGGACTAGGGTGAGTTACCCATTTACAGCTGGGTAGACTGGAGCATGCCTGATCTCAACAACACACCACTCTTCCTTACAGAGCATCCAGTGTGTGTGTGAAAGCAACTTTACAGAGTGGAAAGAAGAAAATAAACTTTACAGTGGCGAGCCAGATTCCTGGGTCCAGCTTACGCAGTTTTGTGTTGAGAATCACAGTTTACAGCTGAAAGAACATTTGTTTGAACACATCAACACCAGTAGGACAGCTATACAGTCGATGTCAGCTTGACCTGTATTACCGATAGGATGCTGTATCTAGGTCAGCGCTTGTTGACAGTTTTTCGCTGTACAGACAGTATTACACAGGACAGTGGTATCAAGTGTAGAAAATATCTGGAGCAGTATTGTTGACATTTCTCAACGTACAGAAGAATCACAGTGTTGTTGAACATAAAGTGCATAGTTCATCGTTGGATCTTCATATGCTCAAAAGAGAAAAAAATTGACAGTGTAATAGTTTAGAATTAAATCTATTACTCAATAAAGTGGCAAGTTATTAGAATTAAAATAAACTGTGCCTGCTTTACAACACCATACCTGCAACACATTCCATTCATGACATAAATTATATTGTATGCTATATGCTATTTATGCTTACATGTTATTTGTTTATATGTGTAGGTGTTTATATGTTGCGGGCCTGGATGGGAGGTGACTAGAACAGGAAATACCAAGTGATATTGGTCTTGTTCTGGCGTTCGATAGGGAGCAATTTCTTAATTGAAATTTGCATGCAACATAGTTTGCAAATATTTGGTTAGTTGTGACGACTGTTTCATATTTGTATTTGTAACATTTTTTCTGTTCTTTATTTTTGTTTGATTTGTTTGTATAATTGTAGGTCTCATCTTTCCTTTCATTTCAGTTTTTTACACCCTTATGTTTATACACTGTGGCGTTATTTGTCTTGTCATTTTATTATTGCAGTTATCATCACGGTTTCTGTGATCATTTTTTTTCATTTCTCCTATTTAATTTAATTTGATCTCTGCAAATGTGTTCATATTGTCTTTTCTTGTTTGTCCTTTGTAATGTCTTTAGTTGACATATGACGTATAGTGGTATACACTGATAGTATAGTACAGATCAGTACTTTAGGATTGTTATTGTTATAAAACAAAATGTACAAGACCTTTGTAAGGCTTGTCTCCCAAAGTGATTGGTAAAGGGAAATATTTTTTCCACAGGTACCCAAGTGATCTTTGATTACATTGAGATATACAAGACCTTTGTAAGGCTTGTCTCCCACAGTATTTGAGATACAGTTATTGTGTCCATAGGTACTCAAGTTATCATTGGGTATTATAAACCATACAAGTTTGGACTAAGACTAAGTCTATGGTATAGACTTGTCTCTCATTAACGTGAAAGAGGGTAATTTATTTACTTTTTCAGGTTTCTGATTTAAGAAGACAATATGTCTACATTAGATTATTTCATTGCACAAGGAAAATCTCTTGATAAGACTGGAAAAGACTTAGAACAATGGGCTGTTGCTCAATATGACAAAGCATTAGCTGCAGAAGAGAAAAAAATTGCTGCTGCTGTTGAGGAAAGAAAAGCTGCTGCTGAGGAAAAAAAAGCTGCGGTTGAGGAGAGAAAACTTCAAATAGAAGAAAAAAAAAGCTGCTGCAGAAGAAAGGAAAGCCTTAGCTGAAGAAAAAAGATTAGAAAAAGAAGCTGATACTGCTGCTGAACTTAAGAAATTGCAGATGCAAGTGGAGGAAAGGAGATTTGAGGCAGAACAGAAGAAATTAGAAGCTGATGCAGAGCAGAAAAAATTAGAAGTTGCTGCAGAACAGAAAAAATTAGAAGTTGCTGCAGAACAGAAGAAATTAGAAGCTGCTGCAGAACAGAAAAAACTAGAAGTTGCTGCTGCTGCAGAACAGAAAAAATTAGAAGCTGCTGCTGCTGCAGAACAAAAAAAATTAGATAGAGAAGCTGAAGAGAGAAAAGCAATAAGAGAACATGAGTTTGAATTAGAGAAATTAAAATTGACATGTATGAGTAATGTTAATCAGGCATCTGGTGGTAATGGTAAACCCTTTGTATATAAGGTCAAGGTACCAGCGTTTAACCCTACCAGTGATGACATAACATTTTGGCTTTCTAGATTTGAACGGGCTTGTCGATCTCATAATGTTGACAAATCACAGTATGTGAATCATTTGTCTGAAAATCTAAAAGGGGAGTCTCTGAGTAAGTTATATTTTGTTGAAGAGGCCGACAAAGATAATTATGATGCTGTTAGGGCAGCTTTGATAAAGAGATATCAGCTGTCTGAGGAAGGTTACCGTCTTTTGTTTAAAACAATGAGACCTGAGGTAGGTGTAGAATTCTCAGATTTCATCTCAAAAGCACGAATTACACTTTCACGATGGATTGAATTATCCAAAACAGAGAAAACATTTGATGGTCTTACGGATTTATTGCTAAGAGACAAGGTCATGTCTTCTGTAAATAAATCATTCCTAGAGTTCTTACATGAGCGTAAACCTGGTACAATAAAGCAAATGGAAGAATATTGTGACCAGTATGCCACGGCACACCCTGACATGATTCTTGGTAACTCTAACATTAAAGAGAGTATGCCAGTTGCTTCGGCAACAGAATATAATCAGAATTACTCACACAAATTCCAAGGAGCTAAAAATAAATTTGATAAAAAGGTTAATTGGGATAAGTATCAAAACCAAGATAACCGCTCAAATCAGAGTTCTTCTTTGAAGAACTGGAATCGTCTGATAGTCCTCGACACGCGAGGGGTTCCCATAATGTTAGAAATTCTCGGAAAGGGAGTAGCTATAGGAACTACCCAAGTGCTTCATGGAGACAAAAGAAACAATATTACAGGGATACTCAATATAATGAGCATGATGATTATGATCATGAATATTATGATTCAAACCCAAATAGGGGTTATAACAGAGGCAATAATAATTATAGAGACAATTATAACCGAGGTAGATCACAACACAAAAGACATGGTAAATCTTATTACCAGGCTAACTCTGCACAACAGGAGTTCCACGACACCGATAATCAGAATAATGATAAAAAAGACTCCAATAGTGTGCAAATTCCGCTTTCGATTTTGCTAGAGCATCTGAGTGTTCGCAATGCAAAACATTATTCGATCCAACCACAGTGTCTACTTTAAGCTGCGGTCACCCACTTCCCGCTCTTCATGCGTCAATTGCGCATAATGGAAGGGGTGCTCTTGTCTTTAATAGGGGCCTAATAGATGGTACTCCGGTATCAATTCTTTTCGACTCGGGGTGCACTACCATTGGAGTGAGGCAATCACTCGTAAATCCTTCTCGAGCTACAGGCAATATAGTCAAATGTGTAACATTTGGTGGCACATTGGAGAAGTACTCCACTGCCATTATCAATATTGCTACGCCTTTCTTTACAGGAGAGGTGCAAGCATGTCTCTTGCCGAATCCGATCGCTGATCTTATCATCGGTCGCATTCATGGAGTGAAAGAATGCACTCCACAGCAAATTTCTAATTGGGAAAATGTTAATATGCAATCGGCTAATGCAGTAATCACTAGGGCTCAAGCTCTTAATATGCCACAATCTTCACATTCTGAAGATAATGATGCGCAGATCCAAGATGATCCCTTGGAGATTTCCCACGATTCCTTTATCAAACAGCAGGAAGATGATCCTACTCTAAAGAAATTCTTTACTCTGGCAACAAAAGGTGATCCGAATAAGGATACAAATCGTAAATCTTGGATTACGATGAAGAATGGCGTACTTGTACGTATGGTACAAGACTCCGCTAAGTCCATTCATTCTCAAATCCTTGTGCCTAAAAATATGAGAGTTAAAATCTTACAGCACGCTCATGATTCGCAGTGTGCTGGACATATGGGTTTTTCCCGTACTAAAGCTAGAGTTCTTCAATCTTTCTTTTGGCCTGCTGTGAATAAGGACATACTAATCTATTGTCGATCTTGTAAAGTATGTCAAGAGATTAAATCCAGAGGTCCACGCCATGATGCACCTATTCAGGCTGCAGACATTCCCATTTGGCCATTTCAAAAAATGGCGATAGACATCATTGGTCCATTTAAGATAAAGTCTGCTAGAGGACACCAATTTATTTTGACGTGTGTTGATATGTGCACACGTTGGCCAGAGGCTGTTCCTCTAAAGAGCATAACTACTGCTGATGTCGCAGATGCTCTTTGGTTAATATTTTCTCGTCTGGGGTTTCCAGCGGAAATATTATCCGACCATGGTACCCAACTCATATCGGATACCATGTCTCAAGTAATGTCGACTCTGAAGATAGAGAGATCGCTGAGTAGTATTTATCATCCTATGTCCAATGGGATGGTGGAACGTTTGAATAGAACTCTGAAAAACCTACTAGGTAAGATAACAGAAGATCATCCTCAGGATTGGGATAGGGTTTTACCCGCGGCTCTCTTTGCATATAGAGAGGTCGCCAATGACCATACAGGATTTTCTCCCTTTGAACTTGTCTTTGGCGCGAAACCGCGAGGTCCTATGTCCTTACTTCATGATCTTATAACTGCTGATAATATTGTCGATGACACAAAATCCTCTTATGAATATGTCATCGCACTTAGACACAAGATTATTGAAGCATGCAAATTGGCAACTGCTTCTTCTGAATTTGCGAAACAGAAGGCAAGGGAATTTGCCAATAAAAAGAGATGTTTGCGTCAACTTTGTCCAGGTGACAAAGCATTTGTCTTGCTACCTTGTAGGGAAAATAGACTTCTCATTTCTTGGAAAGGTCCGTACGATATAATATCAAAAGTTTCCGATGTTGACTATATCGTCGATATTGACGGGAAGCGTAAAACCTTCCACATCAACATGCTCACGGAATTCCATGAACGTCCTGATTATTTACAACCTGTTTTCCAGGCAACGGACGATTTTCCAGTCCAACATGGACAGTACTCATCTCTGTCAGTAATACAGGATGAGGAAACGAGTTTCTCGGATGTAAATTTACCTTTTCCACTGATTCCTCTTCACTCTAATGAATCATGGAAAGATGTTGCAATTTCTCCAGAATTATCTCCAGGAGAGCAGAAACAAGTTTCTACTATGTTAGAACAATTTCAGGATGTCCTTACTGACATTCCTGGTCAAACGGATGTCATTCAACATGACATTATTCTTACTGACCATAGTCCTATAAGAGTCAGACCGTATCCTATCCCGATACATTTTCAAGCACAGGTAGAGAAAGAGTTAGATGAGATGATAGAGTTAAAAATTATTGAACCATCCACATCAGCATATTCTTCGCCGATGGTTATAGTACGGAAAAAAGACAATAACATACGTCTTTGCGTGGATTATCGCAAATTGAATCAAGTGACTAAATTTGATGCTGAACCTATGCCTTTACTAGAAGAGCTACTTACGAGACTATCGAATTCTCACTTCTTTACTAAACTCGATTTGTCTAAGGGATATTGGCAAGTTCCACTATCCGAACACGCCAAACCGTTTACTGCTTTTTCGATGCCTAGGGGTCTATTCCAATGGAATTTCATGCCTTTCGGTCTTATGAACGCCCCTGCTACATTTGTACGCATGATGCGTCGAATCCTATCTCATCGCTCAGATGTCATTGCGTATCTTGATGACATCTGTCTTTTCAGTGATACTTGGAACGATCACTATAATGGTATAAATGAACTATTGTCTATCTTACGCGAGCATAACCTGACAGCGAAACCATCGAAAGCATGTATTGGTTTTAGCGAAATATCTTTTTTAGGACACCGTGTTGGTCATGGGTTCCTAAAAACAGAAGACCATAATACAAGTAAGATACTTAACATTTCTATTCCTAAGACTAAAAAGCAAGTACGAAGTCTCTTAGGTCTAATACAATTTTATGGACGATTCATCCCGAATCTGTCCTCCATTATGTCACCTCTTTCTTCCTTGCTAAAGAAAGGGTCTCCTAATGTAGTCCATTGGACTCAAGAATGTCAATCCTCTTTGGATAAGGTTAAAACTATGTTTTCTACTTCACCTATCCTAGTATTGCCTTCTAAGGATAAGACATTTATTCTTCGTAGTGACGCTTCATCCACCGGGATTGGAGCTGCACTAATGCAAGAGTACTCTGGAACTCTGCATCCTGTGATGTATATTTCTCGGAAATTAAATGCCGCAGAGAAGAATTACTCGGTCCTAGACCGTGAATTATTGGCTATGGTTTGGTCAATCCTTAAACTGCAAAGATTTCTTCTGGGCGCGCATTTCATTGTGGAAACTGACCAGAAAGCTCTTACGGCTATTCAGAGTAAAAATCTGAAGAGCGCGAGATCAACGCGATACGCGATTGCTCTACAGCCATTTCATTTTTCGGTGCGAGCTATCCGTGGGTCAGAAAATGTGATGGCAGATATTTTGTCTAGATGCCCACACAATTCATAACTGTTATACAACTTTGATACAGTTGTTTCTATGTTGAAATGTGTACACATATGTAATATATCATATATTGATTGTAACACTACTTAGCGGTTCATTGATATTTATTCACCGCTGATCTTTCAATGTTTTTCGTCTTTGATGATCATGATGTTAAGATATCTTAGATGAAATTTATGTATAAACTAATGTGAAAATTGTGTCATTGCTAATATTGTAGTATGCGTTGGTGACACCTCTCTGGAAATATTTATACTTAGAGAAGTACTTTCTCTAAGGTCATAAAACTTATGCTTATCATCTGCGCATTGTTATTGGTGCGTTGTGAGCCTATTGTATGTTGCTCCTAGATGTATTTCAAAAAAAAAATGTACCATTTTTTTTTTCCCGCACATATTACAAAAATCGATATGGCTATTTAATATGGGAAAAATATAGACATTCATTCATTTGTGTATGAAAATGCTGTTTATGGTAAAAGCGAGGCAATCCATGTTTGATTCACACTTTTTATTATAGGAGTAATCGTTCTGGATATTGATCCGGCGCAAGGATATTGCGCTTGCGTTTGTACTTATTTTTTAGGGCCAGAAAATATATTAATTTGCTTATTGTGTTTATGGCCTGAATTCATATGTATTACATATTATTAGTACAAGTAGAATCAGTCCTATATTGTATATTTTGGATTGGTAGGAGGGACTAGATTCTTGTATTCCGGTCTAGCGGAAGTATGAGTTGTCTTGACAAGTCGTGATGAGTTCCGATGTACTGCTTACAAATGGCGGGGTACGTTTTTCTAGAGCTGGTCCTTTCGTCAGAAAAAAATGTCTTACGAAGTGGTTTTTCTTCTGAAGGAGATGGTGTCTCTACGATAGTTTGTGTTAGAGACTCTCCTTATGTCAGTATATAGATGATTCAGACTCCAGGTAAACCCAGCTCCTATTTTTGATGATCTCTCGTCGGTTAGGCCTAGCTTGACTTTTTGTGCTTCGCTATGCTAGTGTCGTGTTTCGTATCGACGAAGATGACAGATTTTCCTGCAGCGGTTATGGCTACGTGAATTAACCTGATCACCGTAGAGCTGTATGGAAACATTTATGAAATCCTTTATATACCCATTATAAATTAACTCTGGCTTATATTCTCCTTCCTATGAATGAGTGAACGACAACTCAGGGAGGCAGCCATGTTGGATTTCGGTCATCATATGTTTTGATCACTGCCAAGAGAACAGATTATTTATCCTATTATCGGACAGTGACAGGGAGATCTCAATCTTGCTAGAAACCCTCTTCATGGTTTCATAATATATACTACAAACTATGGACGTCAAGTAACTTTGGTTATTTATCGATCCGCCTTCACTGACGCGCTTAGTCAGATAGGGGGATGTGGCCATAATGTATCATGACATTGAACTTTTGATGTACTGCCCATTATTTCTGAATGTGTCATGACTTCAGATCTGCTATGTATACCTACACATTGATATGTCAACATACCATGATGTACTCGTATGTCCCAGTGTGTACGTCTGAATAAATTGAGTAAACAAAGATTCCAGCAGTCTGCATTGGTGCCTTGTAGACACAAGTGTATGAGTGGTTATATTGGTCAGCACACGAACAGTACACCATTCGCGGTAATCACACTCTACACTTCTACTTCATACATACACCATCCTGCGTCGGTTGAAGTGACCAAGTTTAGGGCCTGCTTCCCCTGGAGCCTTTGCCTTCCCTAACTCAGGACTAGGGTGAGTTACCCATTTACAGCTGGGTAGACTGGAGCATGCCTGATCTCAACAACACACCACTCTTCCTTACAGAGCATCCAGTGTGTGTGTGAAAGCAACTTTACAGAGTGGAAAGAAGAAAATAAACTTTACAGTGAGTTAATCTTGCATTGTCAACCCTTATCCCACATTCTCAGTGTGTCAGTTGCAATCTGTCTCATTGCTTGACCCATACTCTCAGTGTATGAGTTGTAGCCAGTGTGATTGCTTAAACTTTTCCATATTCCAGATATATGAGTTATGTCAAATATCCATCTGTCAAATCCTCCCCAGACGGGTCACTCCAACCCCATAACAAAATCAACTAGACTTCTTGTCCCAGGACCAGTCACTTCCCCCCCCCATTAATAAAATTCATCCCCCATCTAATTCCATTCAATTTCCCCAGGACTCATGTTAACCCATCCTATCACCCCATCACCCATTTCCCCATCCTATCCCCCACTCCCCCCCCCCCCCCTTACTAAGTTGATATCTCACTGATGACTAGAGAAATTGTCAAAACGACACCAAACACCCCCCAGCTGCAAAAAATATGCAGCCTAATTCCTTCAATGGACTCCCTTGTCCCAACTAAACCAACAAATTCCCTCTCCCCATATCCAAATCAACCCCCTCCAAACCTTGAACCATCTTATTCCAGATCCAATCCACATTATACCGTTACATCATCAAATCCTTTTCCAAATATAAGGATATGATGTAAACTTTTGTCCCTGATGATTTTTGCTGTGATTACTATGAAATTGATCTGCTATGTTTCCTGCAGTCTAGTCATTTTGGATTTTGCACCTATAACTGCTTGCTGGGTGATACGATATAATCCCATGGATTATGCGCTCTTTTATGGATTTAATTGTGGACTGTATCTATGATATCTAACTGACCAGACGTCATAAACAAGTGTATAAGTTGCCGGGGGAGCGGAAACAGACC
>JAMPIV010020560.1:0-17500 GCA_024509875.1 Oreohelix idahoensis
CCTGAAGCTGGCGGAGAGAGAAGATCATGTCTGTTGTTGATCTGCCAGCTCGGAATCCACACTGTGACGCTGGATATATGCGCTCAGCTAACTTGTGTAGTCGCATTAAGATGACTTTGGCAAAAACCTTACCAACAATACTAAGAAGAGAGATGCCTCTGTAGTTATTGCAATCACTTCTGTCTCCTTTATTTTTATACAGTGTTACAATCTTGGCATCTCGCATGTCTTGAGGAATAGTTGTCTCTTCCCAGCACCGGCACAGCATCCTATGCAGGGGATGTAATAGCGTGCTCTTACAGCATTTGATTAAATCAGGAGGAATCCCATCACTGCCTGGTGCTTTGCCAGAGGCCAAGCTATCAATGGCCTTGCTGAGTTCCTCTAATGTTGGTTCGGCATCCAGCTCCTCCATAGTTGGCAGACTGTTGACACCATCAAGGGCTGCAGGCGTAACGGTATTGTCTCTAGCGTAAAGCTCAGAGTAGTGCTCGACCCACCTCTCCATCTGCTTACCCTTATCGGTTAGCTTCTCTCCGCTGATGGTTTTTTTAGCGGTGCCGTCTTACTTTTATGGGGGGCCAAGTGCTTTCTTTATACCGTCATACATTTGTCTAATGTTGCCTGTTTGCGCTGCGATCTGGATGCTCTCACTGAGCTGGAGCCAGTAGTCATTTGCACAGCGTCGAGCAGTTTGTTGAACTTTGCTTCTCGTAGCCCTCAGGATCTGTAGGGTTCTGGCACTCGGTGAACGTTTGTATTCATTCATAGCACTGCGCTTAGCTTCAATGACAGGTGCCATCACATCTGATGAAGCATCAAACCAGTCATTTGACTTTGCTGTTTTCTTACCAAAGGTGGCAAGTGCAGTACTTTGACTGGTGTTCCGTAGATGCTCCCAGTTCTCTGTAATAGTATCACCATGCTGAGGGCTACTGAGCACTCTCTCGAAGGTCGCAGTGAATTGAGCGATCATGAAAGGGTCTGACATCTTGCTGGTATCAATGCGTGGTTTCCCTTCATGTCTGACACGATAGAGTTTTCTTGGTTGTGCTCTGATTTTGCAGCAAACCAAGGAGTGATCTGTATCACAGTCTGCACTATGGTACGAGCGCGTGGAGAGCACAGACCTGAGGAGTGGCCTTCTGACGAGAATCAGGTCAAGTTGGTGCCAGTGCTTGGATCGTGGGTGTCTCCATGACACCTTATGCTGGGGTTTTGTCTGAAAGTAGGTGTTGGTCACGCAGAGGTCATGGTGGACGCACAACTCTAAGAGCCGTTGTCCATTTTCATTCATCTTGCCAATACCAAACCTGCCCAGACATGAAGGCCATGAAACATTATCGGCACCCACTCTAGCGTTAAAGTCACCAAGGAGAACAAGCTGTTCTTGCCTAGGTATGCTTTTGATAATTGCTGTTAGATTCTCGTAGAACTCATCTTTAGCTTCTGAGGCAGAGTACAGAGTAGGAGCATACACACTGACAAGGGTGATGGGACCTGTGCTAGTTTGCAGGCGGAGCGTTAACAGGCGTTCTGATCCATTCTCGCCTGGTTCAACCATTTTAGTTAGCGATTTTTTGACCGCAAAACCTACTCCGTGTTCTCTAGCTTTATTAAGATCTTTCCCTTGCCAATAAAATGTGTAGTCCTTCTCGCTCACCGTTCCAGAGCCCGCCAGGCGCGTTTCCTGAAGTGCAGCTATATCCACCTGAAGTCGTTTAAGCTCATCATTAATTATGGCTGTCTTCCTTACATCGTTTACATCCTGTAGGTTTTCGGATAGTCCAGTCAACATAGTCCGGACGTTCCAGCATCCCAATCTGAGAGTTTGCTTATTTCTATTTTTTCTATAATTGCTTGGTGCAAAATTTTCTGTCCACAGTTCGGGGTTTGACCCTAATCCCCATGCACCCAATGGGGAAAGCAGACAGTGGCGGGACAACACCTTATTGACTGGGGGCTGCCCAGCTTGAAGCGGGCGGTAGCTGTCCAGTGAGATCCTAGAACCTCTCCCACTGTCGGAAGTAGCCCCTGGCGCCATGCCCTACGCCAATTGGGCAAAATGCTTATAACCGGTAACTGCGACTTCCCGTGTTTTGCCGACACCTATAGGGTGAAGCTGGAGTGTCCTCTCCAGGGCGCGAGCTTGGGCACAGTTTATATGGAGATCAAGCAACGGCATTATCCGATACAGTTTGGTACCAGCCATTTCGCAGGAGTTGCCAGAATAATGTCGAATCGACATTAGAGTGCCTTAGGGACTCCGACTCTGGATTTATCCTCAGGGTTTTATAGAGTCCCGAAGCCAAATCCATAACTGAGATAAAAACGGAAATATAAGGGCTCTATCAAATAAACTGCAAAAAAACAACTGCATCCGCATAGTGGTATTGGCTGATGAATGTTCAGCTGCACAGGGATGCTAAAATTAGGCCACTGTTTGCTATTGCAAGGAATCCTGGCACTACTAATACGAATAGAGCATTGATATGCTCTTTTTTTAAGGCGGTTGTTGTTCAATAGGTTTTACTGACATGTTTTGTATTTGGATGTATGTTAGTTTGGATGTACAAAAAAAATAGGGGCCCCCATAAGCCATTAAACAGGTTCTTTCAAAGCTGAATGAAACATGCATAGACATTCAACAATAACGAGTCTTGCTGCAACACTCTCATGCTAATCGTCAATATAATTTAACATTTTGTTCTTTCTCTTCTTTAAGAGGTATTAGCCAGTTGTTGAATAAAAATAAATGAAACGTTTCTCTTGTTAAATTTTTTTAAATTTAAAATTTAATCTCTTTTGTTAGCCCACAACGCGTTTTGGTTGCAGAGAAAAATAGCTCTGGCGGAGGGTTGCCTACGTTTCTAGGAAGGGTGGCAGGAGAGGATGAGGAATGAGTTTTGCCTTTCGTTGGTTCCCTGTGTAACTCAGCACAAACACCCAGCCAAGACAGGAACATGGAGTTTTTGAATAAAATCTGCCCCTTCCAAAAAGAAGAAACACACCTGGATTGTATTAGTTGCCATCATGTGGTCCCCACCAATGCCTAAAAATGGGAAAAACTTTTGGTTGTCTTCTAAAAAAAACTGTCTATCGCCCACGACTTTTGTTCCCTGATGCCAAAGGGACATGATATATTGCGCAACCACGGCTAAAGTATTTTTTCAAGTTTAAAAGGGCTTTATAAAACCTTATTTTCAGATTACTAGCGGGATTTTTATTTTTAACCTTTCTTTTCAGCCTACTTTCTGGTCTAAAATTACTATCACAATCACGCCGCGGGTTGATCTTAACTTTTACTTATTCGTACTTCATGGCCGAGTACATAATTAATAATATATAAATTATATACGTTTGCTATATAAACTTTATCTTATAATATGCTTATTTAAATATAATTATGAATATATATAAATATGGCTTTTTTAGTATTAGTATATATACTATATTATTATATTAAGTGTAATATGGAATAATAAATAATATATATATAATAATAAAATATAAATATAATTATAAAACTTAAATAAATTTACTGTATAATAGTAATAAAAAATATAAAAATAACTAAATAATTAATAAAAATAATAATTAAAAAAAATATAATATAAAATATATAACTGAAATAAAAAAATAACATAAACATCTATTCCCTCATAATAAAGCATTAAAATCACCCTAATAAAAATATATAATAAATAAAACGAGAAAACATAAACCAAATAAGTTTTAAAAAACAATCCAAAAAAAAATAATAAAATATATAAAAATATAAAACAATACTATAATACTAAAAAAATTATTATATCCATCAACTAAAAAATTGTATTCTAAATATTAACGCATAAACAACTAAAATCTATAAAATCATAATACACAGAAAAAACATAAATTAAATTGACAAAAAAAAAATTAAATAACCCATTCTAAAAAATAAAATGGTCCAAACTTAGTAAGAAAAAAAATAATTAAGGTTATTTCATAAAGCATAAAAACAACAAAAAAAACAAACAAATGACATCAATATAAACGAAATAATAAATTATTGTGACTTATATAAAAAACTATACAACTAATTTAAATTCCATTTATGCTTAATTTTTAAAATAACAAAACACAAACCCTCTTTTATTACTCTGTCTTAATCAACAATACAAACCTCCCCTGAAAGCCAAAAGGTACTACAATAAATATAAAACAAATGTATTGTTTGTAAACGTATATACAAAATAAAAGAAACAATTTAATTTGTATAGTATGTTCGATTGAATTAAAAAACAATAGTCTGACAATTAATCGTACTAAAAGGTTACCTATTTAAAAAAATAACTAAAATTCCAATATGAAAATATTGTTAAAAAAATATATAAAATTAAACTAAGCAAAAATAAATAAAAATGTAAGTAAAATATTTCCCTTTCTCTAAACACCCCATAAAAGGATACCAGAGAAACAAAAAATAAAAAAAACATTCAATAGTTAACAAAATCAAATAAAAAACAAAAAAAGAAAAAACCCCCTAAATAATTTCATCCTTTAAATAGAAAAAATCAAAAAAAAAAAATACCCAAACAAACAAAAAAAAACTATTATGCCAACAACCAAAAAATACCAAAAACATAACGACAAAAAAATCCCCAACACCCATAAAAAAGAAAATAAAAAAGACGTTAAAACTAAAAAAACCTCAAAAAAAAAATAAAAATAAAAACGGAGAAACATAGATAGTAAGCTAAACTAATCAAATGAGAAAAAATAAAAAAAAAAATCTGAACGAAATATACAAAAAATATTTACATGTGAAAAAAAAAAACATAAAAAAAAAAAAAAACAAAAAAAATAAGTAAAAAAAGTAAATCAACAAAATTAAAAACGAAAAAAAAATAGTACAAAAAAAAGTAAAAAAAAAAAACAAAAAACAATAAAACCACAATAAATAAAAAAAATAAAATAAAAAAAAATTTTATTCAATAATACTAAAAACACAGAACAGAAAAAAAAAAAAATAAATAAGAAATTACAATTTAAGAGATAAACCAAAATAATAAAAAATATAAAAACAAATACCAAAAAACGAAATAATTTAAAACTACTAAATAGACGAAAAATAACAAAATAAAAAAAAAATTAAAACAAAATATAAAACCTCCAAAAAAACAAACCCATTAAAGGTTAAAAATAATACAAGGGAAAATAAAAAAAAAAAAAAAAAAAAAAAAAAATAAAAATAAAAATCAACTAAAAAAAAAAAACAAACTAAAGCTAAACAAAAATTTATTAAAATAAAATAAAATTCCTAGCTGACTTTAAAAATCCTGAAATCCAAATCTAAAAAAAATTCTCAAAAATCAAGTTAATGAATCCCCAACTACCAACGAACCAAAAAACAAAGAAAAAACATATACAAAATAAAACTAACAAAAAAAATAAAATAACAAAAAACCCAAAATAGAAATCTAAATACCACCATAAATATCCAAATAAATTTAGAAAAAAATTCCCCAAATCATAGAATAAAAAAAAAAAAACTATTATAAAAAGAAAAAAAAACAAAAAAAAAATAACTTTACAAAAAAACTCAATCACAATTAAAAACAAACGCTCGTACGGAAACTATAAAAATAAACAACACTATTAAAACAAAAAAATTATTCAACAATCTTAACTAAAATAACCAACCTTAATAAGTCAATTAAACACAATAGTACTCAAAATAACCCACCGTAAACCTTTCCTACAATCAACAAAAACTCCTAAATAAAAAAAACCCAAACGAAAAAAAACATCAAAAACTAATAAATACCATAAAACAAAACCATCACCATAACCCCAACAATTATATCTACAACGCCCCAAAACAATAACCATCCATAAAACAATAGAAAAACGGTAAAAAAAAAAAATCATAACTTCCAGTTAAAAATAAAAATACAAAAAATTAATAAAAATAACTAAAAAAAAATAAACCATGCAAAATAACTAAAAAAAAAAAAAAAACTACATAAAAATAAAAATCTAAACAACAAACAAAACAAACAAAACCATCCATTCCACAAAAAAAACAAACACAATAAAAAAATTACACTACAACTCAAACAATTGAAAACTAAAAACAAATGGGAAAACTACCCTAAAAACAAACAACAAATCAATCAAAACAAAACCAAACCCCCACACATACAAAAAAACACTGACCCCCCCTTCCGATAATCATAAAACATGGACAAAATTACCCCAACACTCATTACACGCTTCTATACTCCCTCAACCCCCTAACACACACCCAAAAACTCACATCACGCAAAACATTCCACGCAACCACAAAATAATCCCGACCAAAACCTACAACCCACGCAAAAGATAAATTCGAATACCCAAAACCACACACCCTCTACCCCACCATTTACAATCCTTTACCCATCCCTACCTCCACCTCAACCCCCACTAATTCAACGCCCTTCCCCCCAGTGAACAAACCCAAGCCCTCCCACAACCAACCTTAACCCTCTTCCCATCCCTTACTCCCCCAACCCACTCCCCATGAGATCCCCCCAGAAACCCCCCACCCACACCACCCTACCAACCAACACCACACCCAACACCCACCCCCCCCACCACACCCACCCACCATCCCGCATCTTCCCCCCCTCCCAACCCCACAAACCCCCACCTACCCACCACCACCCCCCTCAAAACCCACACCCCCACCCCAACCCCCACCCCACAAAACCCCCCACACCCCCCCCCCCACCCCCCCCCCCATCCCACCCACCCCAACCACACAACCCCCCCCCCCACCCCCACCCCCCCCCCCCCACCCCTCACCAAACCAACAACCCCGATCCCCCCCCACCCCAAAATCCGACACCCCCCCCCACCCATATCCACCCCCCCCCCAAACAGCCCCCCCCCCCCCAACCCACCCACCCCTACCCCCGCACCATCCCCCCCACAAGCCCACCACCCCCCCCCCACCTCCCCCCCCCCACCCCCCAAACCCCCCTACCACCCTCAACCCCCAAACCCCCCCCCACCAACCCCGCACCCTCCCCCGCCCCTCCCGCAACCCCCACACCCCCCCACACCACCCATACACAACAAACCCCCCCCCCCCCCCCCTACACAACCCCACCCCCCAAACAGGCCCGCTCGGGTTCTTTTTACCAATTTCGGGGGCCAGACGCTCGCGATTTTTTCCTCCAAACTTTTTTATGTCAAGTCACAGTACTAATCTACGTTCTGAAACAGGGGGTTTTTTCCCGTTTAACAACCCATTTTCAAAAAGCTACACACCCCTCCCCCAGTGCGCCGCTTGCGTAGAATAGAGGGATTAAAAAAATGGTATGACAATCGGTTACCCAACGTGGAAACTGATGACAAGAACTAGTCAAGTGCCATTTGTGAATCAAGAGAATTCAGGAAGAAGACGATGGCGATGTGATTAGGACACCCCCCCAGGAACTCTTTGGAGGAAACAGTTGAGCATTACAAGGCTAGAAGTCCTTGTTCTGGAACCCCCAGGTGCAAGAGAGGGCACCTGGAAAGACCAAGAAAGTGTGAGCAATGGAGAAGAGTGAGCAGGAATAAAGATGTGAAAAATGTTGGGAGCAACATGGGGGAAGAACTTGAGATTGATGGCCCGTGACAGGAGGACATTGGGCATGTGGATTTGTTGAAGAATTATTCTCCATCGAGCTTTGCGAGTGTCCCCCACCCCCCCCCCCACCCCCCCCCCCCACCACCCCAACGATAAGCTATGCCCCCCAACGGCTCTTCTCTTCGTTGTTGTTTGCGTGCCCCCCCAACTATACATCCGCAGACGATTCCCCGACTTTCCATGAAAACTTCTTCGAAGTCACTCAGTGAACCCCCCCAAACCCTTCTCAAGTTTGAACAGCAGTTTTTTAACAAAGCGACAACCCAATTGGATGGGCGGGGGGGCGGGGGGCGTGGGGGGGTCAAATTTTAACTGCAGCATAATTCTTCCGGGGGGTCCTATTGGCGGGAAGGAGTGTATTAGCGTCATTGGTAAAACAGCAAAGGGGGGGGAGGAAAATTTCCGTGAACAAAAAAACGTTGTTGACGTCACTCCCATTAGGGGGGGTAGCGAATGCTGTACATGTTACAAAAAAAACAACTCATCTGAGTTTAGGGAAGGCAAAGTGCAGAGGCAGGACGGTAACTATTCAAACACCACAACTTGAAAGCAGTACCTAGTATAGTGAAGTCTCTAAATAACGGGGGGGGTGGAGTGGGGGGGGGGGGGGGAGGAAAGCGATCTATTTGGAGCTTTGGGAATTTTATAGACTAATCATTAATATATATTATATGCCACCACTGAATGGCGTGACCCCTTGTCTTCTTAGCATATGTCCCAAGCACTCCATTATATTTTATACAGCATTTATATATTTTTTCATCTAACATAATTTCTACTTATATTTGACAGAGGCAACTCAGGGGGAGAGATGGGGGGGGAACTAACAATTAATTAATAGGCGTGGCGCGTGAACGGGACCAGGACGGAAAAAAAACTCTGGGGGGGGGATCTCTCTCTCTCTCTGGAAATCTGGGGGCCTCTGTACCCAAACAATAGGGCGGTTAGGTACAACTTGTAACTTTCATTCACAACCAAGGTTGCTGGGCACAGAAATCTTTGCTATTTTTTCCTGTGGTTTTAGATGTACCCCTGGGGGGAGCTGTGAGGGGCACCTCCATCTACGGGGGTCCAATTTCACGTACTTTTAACCCAAGCATGAAGGGGGACAGGGGGGGGGGGTCCTTGTCCCAAGCGGGAAGGGGACTATGGGGGGGGGGACCCAAAAAATTACAGGCACAAATAAGACAATTACGGTTCCGGTTGACCCAATTATGGCGCGCTATTTTTAGCGTTCATTTTCCCGCCAGAGTTCATCATGGGCATGCCACTTAAATATATGGAAAAACTATTACACTATCTTAATCGTATTTATTTGGGGCCAATAAGGACTGGGGCACCAAAAAACACGGAGAAAATTTACAAGCCTGCAACAATCGGGGATGGGGGGCCCGGGGGTGGGACAGGCAAGCCTTTTCTGGGCGGGTGGGGAACAAAATAAGCTGATTCATAAGGGTATCTGGCGATTTGTTGTTTGCCACAAACGGGAGAAGGGGGGACCCCCAATCGGGGGGAAGGGGGGGGGGGGGGGCACAAATTCTTATCTTGGGGGGATCCATTTAGGATAAGCATTAATGTTAATCCCACCCAAAAAGGGCAAACCTTGGGGGAGGATGAAGGGTTGCAACAGGGTAATTTCCCGCCCACGGCCAAACCAAAGCTGGTGTGGTCTTATTTCGGGGATTTTGGCCTCCAATTTTTTCCCCCCCCACAAACTTTTCAGCCACGGGGGGGGGGGGGGGGGTGGGGGGGGGACTAACGATACCCCCATTTTTCACCACCCCTTCATTGAACAACGCGAATGAGATCTTTGGGGTTGAACAAACAAAATAAATAGGGGAACCTTCTGTACCCCCCCCCATATGTTAACCCCCCCCCCCAAGGGCATAGGCCATAGGGGGACTTATTTCATACTGTTTATTCGAAAGGGGGGGGGGGAATTTACCCCCAGCTTTTAACCACAGTAAGGGGTTATATAATATTATTATAAACATAAATTATATTAACTAACGTTTTAACAGTGACAAGACTGTACAGTGCCTGTATGCGCGCAGCCCGCAACACACGTGAGTTATCCATTTAAATTAATAGCTTTTAAAATTCTAGCTTTTTTTTGTTGTTGTTTCATAAAATCACACTGTATAAATTATTAATATTACTTTTTTAGAAAACTGTATCAAGACTATTATTTATTAAATTTTAGCTTTAATTATTTTTCAACAAAATGATGCTGCTATCAATATCTATTATTTATATATTAATAATCCTATTATACTTTTACTCGATGCTGGACACAAGTATAGCGAAGCCCACAAACACGGGACCAACATTATTGAGCGGCGCTTTGGCATAGTGGTTAAAGCGCTGGTCCTCACGCGGCGATGAGCCGGTTTAGCATTCACGGGTATCGACCAACGCTCCAGTCAACTAGCTTGTTAAATAAAATGGGTACCTGGTTTTGCTCTTAGTAGGGAAATGAAAAAGCATCCTAGAAAGGGAACTGGTTACCCCATCTCCTCGATGATGACTCTAGGTGTGGGTGAAGTCTCTAACATTTCACTCCTTCACTCCGGCCAGTGTATGATATGAGATTAACCTTTTTTTTACCTCTCTATTGGTGGTGCATTAATACACATTTCTGATTTACTGTATGCCCACTAAGAGAAAATTGAAATCCATAACATAAAAAAATATCCTCTTCTGACTACAGGAATGCGCCCCCTGAGTGATAGCCTTCAGCTGCTTAATTTCCTGGGTGTTTCCTTTCGACGTTTCTATTCTCTCACTGGCTTGCCGTGAGAGCTACTCTCGCCCAATCTGATATTGGCGCCGTACGAGATCAACGCCGCATGGGCTATCGGCAGCTTCATCCACCCAGTTGCCTGGATTTATGATCCAGTGCCCTCATGCTCACTTGCACACATCTTTGAACCACATCAGCGGTCGCCCAACTGTATCTTTTGCCATCTGCCAGTGTTCTGATAAGAAATCTTTCGGTATGCGACCACTTCCATGCCGCGGACATAGCCAAGCTAGCGTAGTCTGCGCTGTCTAAGCATTTAAAACATGCTATGAAGCCAGCACGTGACAACGCCACGACATTTGAAACACTATGTCCTTTTCCCCAACAAAATACCGAGGATGTCGCGAAGACACAAAGACACTTAGATGAAAGGTATAGAGCTTCCTGTTCTTGCTTAGCCATAGGTTGTCCCATAGGCTCATTGCCAATAGAAGTGTGCTTTGACTCGGCGGGTATTACATATGCAGACAATACCCAACTCCTAGACAAACAATTTAGAAGGAATCACATTAACCCCAAAAGTGGCTGACAAATCATACCCAGAATTACATGACTAATATTAAATTATCAATGCAAAACAAAACAAAAAGACAAAGTTATGGCCAAAGAGACAAAACAACAAGCAACAATACATTACAGTCATAACTTTAGCGAGACGAATTACGTACAATTAAAACATCGGTGTTATAAAATCAAAAATCAAACCAGTAACAGACATTGGTCATAATGTCAATTTTTGTGCAACTCTTAAATCTTAATTGTCAAACAACGCATCATTGTCACCATCTTTTAATAGAGAGACTAGTAATATTACTAGTTGCAGTAATTTTAGTTAGTAGCAGATAGTAGTAGTATCCAGTAGTAGTATCAGTACTATTATAATTATTAAGTAAGGGTAGGGTATAGTAATAAGTTATTAAGTAGTAGGTAGTAAAATAATAGGGGTGGGTAGTAAAAAGTAAATAGTAAGTATATTTTGTGGTAGATAATGATGTAGTTCGAGTATAGTAGGTGAGTAGTGGGTTGAGTTAGATTGTTTGGTAGTAGGTTCAGTAGTTAGTAGCATAGTAGCCCAAAGAAGAAGGTGTTAAATTTGGCTGAAACGGCGGTAGTAGTTGTTAACTAGCCTAGAAGTATTTAGTAGCATTAGTTGCCCCATGATTCCAGTATGGTAGATTTAGTATATCAGGTTTTCCTTCTCTTCCTAGCCATTTTAGTAGCACAGCGCAGATTGGCACATCCGCAGCATCCCCGCACATCTAGTCCGAGTCGTATAGTTTTCTAGTCTTGTGAAGTGATGTTGTAAAGGTTTATCGGTATGATAGTTATTAGAAGTTAACCTAGTATTACAATATAAGAAGTTAAGATGGCAGTAAGAAAGGAGTGAAGGACTAGGAAAGTATGTTGCCCATTAAGAGAGTGGGGAAAGTTTTTATGGGCACTGGCCGACAGATTGAAGACAGGTTTATTTTACGTAATCTTCTGCCGTGGAACCATGGAATAATTCTTCGTCCCCAAATCTAAATGGGAAGTTTCGTTATTTCAGGCTTTCACTATCGCCTTTTGTATTTTTAAACGGGAGTTGATGGAACAAGAAATAGGTTCATTTGAGTAGATGCATATTTGTCACTCATTCTATGGCAAGTGTCTGTATCCGCCCACGTCTTCTTTCGTAGTTTATCATAGCTATTTATAGGGCTACGCCTTCATGTTTCCAGGGCTAGGTGGGGGTGGTAAAGTATTTTTCATGAGTAAAATTGTATTTTATAAGGTGGCAACAGATTCGAGTTTATCTTCCTTTTCGAATTTTCCTACCAAGTATGTATAGATCGCTGAAAGATTTAAAATGCTCAGTGGGTGTAATAGCTTTAGGAGTGGTTGAAGTAATTCGTTGTCCCCCTTTAGAGGATTCTGTTAGCCGAAGAATAAGTTTTAGAATGGAGAGAGGTAGGTGGACAAATAGTTATGAACAGCTTCACGGTATCTTTTAGTGGTATGAACATTATTGTGTTTTTGGGGGGTTATTAGGTTTACCAGGACACGGGGTGGTTGGGTAGCCAAGCAATTGTAAGTAGTTGCTTGAGTTATATGGGCTGGGGTGTGAGTTTTCTTGTGGGAGGAGGTCTACGCTTGGGTCCACTTTACAATACCACTTGATATTTGAGTGTGGGTGTGAAATAAACAGAAGTAATACCCGTGTGAGAATATGTCATTGGTGGGTGTTGTGTCTTAAAGTAGGGGGCTATACCTTTCTCTAATCTTAGTTGCACGTAGAGTTATATGTTATATTGAGGAGGTGGAACAAATCCTTAATAAGGCTTAGTCAGCTAGTTGAAATTTTACTAGTATAGTTTCAGCTATACGTGAAAGGCAACAAATGTCCCTAATGAGTGATTTTCCAAGAAACATTTACTCCCAGTCGATTAAAGTGAAGCAAGTCAAGTCTATCTTTCTCTACTTAAAGTTGGCTATCGCTATTGTTGTAAGATTGGATTTACTCGTTGGCAATATGGAATGCCACTATGGGTATCTTTCGCGTCGTAAGGCTAAAGGGACTGGAAGTTCGTTCAGAGTAGAAGACAACCGCAGGGACTTATGCATAGAAAAGTACTAGATGATTTAATTGAGGAAGCAATGATATGTGCAATTTGAAATGTTAAGTAGGAACATTGTACTGGAACTTGTGTTTCTGAATGAGCAAATAGTCTATGTGGACAGGGGAAAGGTTCTAAGTGAGAATTGAGCACGTATTTTGGAGGATACCAAGGCTCCATGAGGGGTTGGGTTGCGCGGTATGTAAGACGTGTAGCTGGTTGGAAAGGAGAGAGAGTATGAATGGCATTGGGGGGGATGACAAGAGGGAAAGTGGTGCGGATTTAGGTTAAAGTTCAGGGTCAAGTCTGACCTTGCGGGGGTTAAATAGATATAAGAGCAGTTGTTGGGGGTAACAGTCTTAAATTTTGTTGTAATAGAGTTAGTTGAGTTTCCCACGCCTTCCTATGTAGTTATGTGTCCAGAATAGTATAGGGTGATAACCCAATAAGTAATTTAAACATTGAAATACATTTCAAGATAGGGTAGTAAGTTGGACATTGCTGCTCTAGCATTGTTGGGAACTGGGTAGATTTCAGTGGATCATGTGGACGGGTAATAATGAGTGTTCTAAGTGTAATGGTTATAGGATACCGTGTATTTCTTGCCTATAGAACGTTGTGTGTTAAACTGAGTGGAACCTTGGATGTTTATGTTCTAATAAACATATAGTAAGGAGGTGAGGAATTAGAGATTTAAGCCTAAATAAGTGTTATACCTCCTGGCCTGTGTTCCATAAGATTGTTGATAGTTGAAGTCAAAGGCGTTAGTCAATATTTTTCAAACTTGTTAATGTTATAATAATCAACGTGTTGTTGATGGTGTTTGGTAAGGTTCCTGCTTTGGAACGTGCTTTCGACAAATGCTTGAAAGATTGGTAGTTTTATACGATAAGCTATTAATTTGTTAGAGTGTGGATGTAATGGCCATTTTCAGAGTTAGCAGCAGAATTGCAAGTTCGACTTGGTTTCGACTCTGCAAAATGGAATAAAAGGTTGTAGTGAGCCTTGCAGGAGTTTTCGTCGCTTAGATTAGAGGGAGGGTGCTTTTAAATTGTGAAAAATTTATCATTTTTCCGAACCATACAAGATACAAACATTTCATTGAGAAATTATAGGATTTTTAGTAGATGGGTTAAGCTAGTTTCCCCCCACGACTTGTAGCAGGATATTTATAAGACTGCCATGAATAGATAGAAGTATGTGACCACAGCCATCTTCGGTTTTTTACCAGGATTTTCAGTTGTCTAAGTGCTAAGGGAATCACTTTGTGCATTTATGGCCAAAATGGTTCCCAGTCCTACTTCGTTTCGAGAGTGTGGAGCTTCATTCTATTGACAGCTCCCTTTCGCTTCTATACTCTTAAAGGGAGAAGGAAGTGTTGATCGATGTGTCTGAAAAGGAAGAGTTCTAAGTGTTTAATCATATCAATTTAACACTAGTATTAAAAAAGAAGGTTAAAATTATCACTTGTTATACTCATTTTGTTACGTCCTTTAGTTACTGATTAGGGGGACCAGTCATTCACCATGCATAACTTTTCTAATAGTTATTAGTCTATGGGACCAGAGTCGAATTTTGATGAGTTAAACGCCTAACCCTCGCATTTAATTGAAGTAGTCAACATGCATTAATAGAAATGCATAGTGTCTGGTCACAGACTATAGTACCATGTTCATATATGGGAAGTTACCCCACTGAATTGTTACAGGAGTATAGATAAAGCAGTTACAGACATCCCATTTGTTAAATGTATCTTATGTAAGATAATTACTACTTGACATGGAGTATCTTAGGTACAAATTGGGCCATGGTTAAGTAGACAGGGAATGTGATGTTAAATTCTTCTTGGTTTAGAACTAAACTTACTAGTAGTGTTACTAGTAAGCATTACAGTTGGGGGACTTTAGTTCCGAATATTCTCGAAACAGCAATTGACGGGAGATGACACTGTGGGAAATTAGTATCAAAAATGTGTTGCTAAGTTTATATAAGTGCCGAGTAGTAGTATTGTTGTTAGTAATACTCAAAAAACCATTCAAAAATCCCTAGAAAGAAAAAAGCTGAATAACATACATATCGACGCTTCCCGTGGCCTGATTGGAAATGTTATAAAAGGACTCCTGGTTAATCTATAATAGAATGTATAGCATGGAAAAATAAAAATCAGTTTACTCGACGGGCGTCAAATAAACTTGAATAAGATAGATTTATAAAAAAATTAACTAGTAAATGTTTGCATTCCAAAGGACAATACAGACTTTGTATTTAAAATGATCTATATGTAGAAACAAAAGTAGGGAACAGTGGTACACGTTCCCTGCAATTATCCGCTCACTGTTAATTCCAGGCAAGATACAGGCACTAGGAAGAAAATCTGGATAGAATCTTAGTATTGTACTATTTTTTTAAGGGGTTTCCTAACGGATAGTACTTTTGCCAAAATACCATCATGATAAATTGTGGTTGTAAATTAAATGCTTGGGTGTACTACTAGGCAAACTCAGATAAGATATCGTGGAATAAAATACGTGCTCGTAAAAACTTCCCGGTTTAAGTAGCTATAGTGGGAAGACTGCTACTTTTATAAGTTTAAAAATTAGTGAAGTTTGTGTTCGAAGTCAGTTACAAATGGGTATACTGGTATTGATAGCATGGGGTGGAATCTCACTAGCCAATGAGGCTAAGTGGGGGTATGGGGGGATGGTAGACTAGCGAAACAATTGCTGTATGGACATTGAAGTTTAGACACCGTAAAACTCCTTGGTAGTTGTGTAAAATTACCTTGGGTAGTGAGCAGTGTAGACTGGGGTACATGGGGTACTTACTGTTTAGTGATGCGTGATGAGGTTGTTACCGGGATACCAGTGGTTATCCAAACTGTTTGCTTACAGGTAATGTAGTGTGCAGTACTATGTTGGACTATACAAGAGTTTATAGTTGTTTTTTAACAGGGGCAATACTCTGTAAACTTGATATTCTATTATTTGCAAAGGATTTTGAAAAGGACGGGTTTAAGTTTTGTTGCAGAAGTTATAATGTTCTAGATTTTCTTATTATGTGGACGCTATGACAATCGCGCCAGCAGTTAGATGACAAAACTGGATTACGTTTTTTTACTGACTTTTGTAGGCAATTAATAAACTAGAGTTCTTTGCAATATTTAATCTTTGCAATGATTTGGTTAGATGTTAAGATGGTTGGGCCAGATAGTCTCTGTAGTAGTACACCCATGATTGGTTCATTCACTAATAGCTAGCTTCGTGAAACGCGAATGTTAGTTTTATGCTTCAGATTACAGAATGAATTTAAAGCCTAAATCTAGAGAGAATTGGGAAAAACAAACTATCAAACACCGTCTTCTACTACTTCGAGTCTTAAAGGAGATAAAATAAAATATTCAGGAATAAAATCTAATTTAGCTACTGCCCTTCATGCACTACCATAAACTTAAAGATTCGTCTCGTTATTTACCAAGTTTGTAAGTCCAATTTAGTAGACATTAAGAGTTACGATAGTTATAATTAGGTTACCCCCTATGAGAGATGAGCTATGGAAGTAGTAGTTAGTAGTGTTAAAAGTATGTAGTTAATAGTAGTAGGTTACCGTAGTAATGTGAATAAGTTTAGTAGAATAGTAGTTTAGTAAAAGTAGTAGCATAAAAGAAGTACTAGTAGTAAGTATGTAGGATGCAAAAGTAGCTCACCAAGTAGTTGTGAGATAGTAGAAGTATTCAGTAAGTAGTTATAGTAGGGCATTACTAGAGTAGTGCAAGTAGTTATCCGTATAGTTAGTAGTAGTAACAATGTAGAGGTGTACTGTAGTTTAGAAGTAGTATTAGTGTAGTTAGTATGTAGAAGTAGTACTTAGAACTAAAAAGTAGTTGCAAGTAGTTGTAGTATATAACAACGTAGATAGTAGTAGAATTATGTACAGTAGTATAGCTGAAGTAGTAGTTGGGTAGTAGCTTAAAGTACATGTAGTAGTAAATCGTAGGTAATGTATAGTAAGTAGTAAAGGGGTAGTAGTATCGTACTGTAGTAGTCAGGTAGTGAGTTTAAGTAAGTAGTAGTAGTAGTGTAAGTAGTAGTAAGTAGAGTAGTGTTAGTAGTTTAAAGTAGTAGTAGTGTAGTAGTAGTAGTAGTAGTGGAAAGTAGTAAGTAGATTTGTATAGTGGTAGTAGTATAAGGTAGTAGTAGTAGATGGTAGTAGTTAAAGTACATGTAGTAGTAAATTGTTTGTAGTAGTAGTAGTAGTAGTAGAGTAGTAGTTACATAGTAGTAGTGCAAGTAGGTAGTAGTAGTAGAGTAGGTAGTAGTTAGTGGTGTAGTAGTAGTAGGTAAAGTAGTTTAGTGTAGTAGTAAGTAGTAGTTAGTGTAGTAGTAGTAGTTAAAGTAGTAGTGGGAGTAGTAAGTAGTAGTTAGTAGATTGTAAGTAGGTAAA
>JAMPIV010020560.1:20000-47500 GCA_024509875.1 Oreohelix idahoensis
ACTACTACTACTACTACTACTACTACTACTACTACTACTACTACTGCTACTACTAATAGCACTTACTAACTACTACCCTTACTCACTAACTACTGCTTCTACTACTACTACTACAACTGAACTAACTATACTACTTACTACCTACTAATACTAACTAGATAGCTAATATCTTACTATACCCTATACTACTTACTACCCACTAAAACTACTACCCTACTAACTACTAGACTACTACTAACTAGGTACTACAGAACTTCTACAACTACTACCCTACTAACTTTACTACTTACTTACTACTACTACTATAACCCTTAACTTCTACTACTTTATGTCTCACTACTACTATCTTACTACTAACCGGTTACTAACTACGCCTTTTACTAACTACTACTACTACTTCCTACTACTATATTATACTACAACACTATACTACTAATAACCCTAAACTCACTGAACCCTACTAATCTATAATGCTACCTGTACAAATACTAACATGAACTACTGAAACGAACCCTAACTACTAACCCTGACCCGAACCCTAACATAACCCTAACTACTTCTGAACTACTAACCCTAACCCTAATGTACTACCCTAACCCTACTTAACAACTAATTGTTCTGACTAAACCCTTAAACCCTAAGCCCCTACCCTCTACCCTAACGAAGGGATACCTAACAACTACTAACAACTACCTACGTAACAACTGATACCCGGAAACTACTGAACCTAGGATGGAACCAACTACAACTACTACTATTAGCCCTAACTACTACTTCTAACTACTAACATAACGGTACTACTTGATCCTAACCCAACACTACTACTAACTACTACTATTAAGCCTACCCTAACCCTAACTACTAACTACTACTATCTACTATTACTACTACTATACTACTACTAACTACTAACAACTAACTACTAACTACTAACCCTAACACTAAACACCTAACTACTACTACCCTAACCCGTACTAACTAACTAACCCTAAACTACTACTTCTACTAACTACTACTACTACTACTACTAACAACTAACCATACAACCCTAACTAACACCGGAACAACTAACCTACCTAACTAACCCTACAACTACCTATACCCTACTACTACTAGTACTACTACCTTGACTAACTACTACACTAACTACTACTACTCCTATACAACTACTACTAAACTACTACTACTACTACTACTACTCAACTAACGGTAACTTAACTGACCTAACCTAACTACTATGACTAGGAAGACTACTACTATGTTACTCTACTACTACTACTACTACTTTCTACTACACACTACTATTACTACTAATCCGCAGGAAATGTTACTATACTTCTACTGATTACTATAAGAAATACTATAACTAGTTACCTCGTCTACTATTACTAACTACTACTGACAGAGTCAGAACCCAAGAAGAATGCTCAACGTCACAGGATGAAACTAAATAAGTGAAGCAACCGCCGATGAGAGCTTCACAAGGGACTTGGACAGCCGTCTGAACGAACTAAGAACGTAAACGAACGATCTTTATTTTCAAAGGAAGTTAAGAATTGGGGCACAAGCCCGTCTGGACATTCAGCCCTTCCTCACTCTCAATCAGATGTAAGAGGGACGTTGAGCTCGGTCAAACCACTATAGAGGAAAAATGGACCACGTCTAATGACATTGTGTACTCTGTAGCCTCTGAGAGCATGGGATATACAACACGCAAGAACCCTGAATGGTTTGTGATGAGAATGATGAAACTATTAAAACACTGCTGGCTGAAAAAAATACGCTTGCACAGAGGACAATCAAAGCAACCCTTCCTCAAACATCCAAAAAGGCAGCCGTTTAACCAATAATACGCAGAGTTGTCAATGAATAAGCTCAGGAAGATGATATCAACCAATGCATGGCCTCAAGCAATAAAGCATAATACGAGATACAGAGATCCAATGCAGACAGAAAATAACTCGCAAAGCGCGTTTATTGAGTGCCGTTTAAAGAGCAATTTATGGCCCTCAAATCGAATCAATCTTTACACCTACTCGGTCCTAAATGCATGATGGCATAGGCAATGCTCACTGATAAAACGCAGGATTTGGAAAACGCTGGGGCACCTAACACTTCAATTGCCATTCTTAAATTTTACCATCATACTGTCAACGACACGGGCATTGCAAAGACCCGAACCATGCAGTTACAGTCAATACCGTCAAACTTGACCTACCCACCCAGCGTGGAAAAGGTAAAGAAAGCAGCCAGGCACTTGTCACAGAGCCCCAACCCCTTGAGGGAATTTGTTTCACGGAGCAATTAATAAACATAAAAGTTCTAAATAGTAAAATTATTGCAAAAGCCCCTGTGATCAGATGCTATTTCCTAGCTGAGATTTATCAAAGTCTGGAGGCAGCAGCATGCTCTGCTGCAGAGACTAACTAGACCTCATCCAGATCCAGTCTATGGATGAAGAACAGATACCACAGGACGCACTTGAAAGATGCCAACGCAATCGTTCACATATGCAATTTGCGAAATTGAAATCATGTAATCATGTTGATAACCATACGAGGGTAAAAATCATCCCTATTATCACGCGACTATGAGGCGGAAAAACAAAAAGGTCCTAAAGGCTCGAATCCTAGCTCAAGATACAATCGCTTGACTGTTCATCTGTCGTAATCGCCAGACTTAGCCTTCCAAGAGAAGTCAGTGTTGGTTTTCCGCAGCAACGGCCGCGGGTACCGCTCTATGATATGTATTTGCCGCTTGCCATACTTATCAGGAGAAATGCCAGGAACAGTACAATGACCTAATAACACTAAAGGTTGGGCAAAATCGTACACTCCAGTGCCTCCGCTGTTTCGAGACATTCGGCTCAATGTCATGATTAAACTGTGGTCGACACACTGTTACTCGGACACAAAAACGGCACAACGGCAACTTTTGCCCGTATCCGGAAGAAAGGAAGTCTCTAATAGACAGTAATACATTACAAAACAATAACAGTGTGAAGACAATCTCCTCTGATTTTTAGCTTGTCGCGCTACTGGGGTCGTGTGTGAAAATCTATGGCGTTTCGTATGATGACCACAATTCAATTATATTACACTCAAGTCTTCATTACGATGAAATAAAAACGGAAGATGGCACATGATTAATGCAGCTGTGCAGTATATGTGAAAGAAAATAATTAAAAACAACAATATAATAAACAATAATAATAACACATTATAGCAAACTAGAGTAAGCTAGTTTTTGTCCTTCTATTTGACAATGATTCAAATCCACACCGAGTACACAGAGATATCAGCAGAGCTAATAAAGATGTCTTATTACATTTATACGAACAGAACGGCACTTTCAATTTTTGCATAGTGCCTAAAACATATGACAACTGCAGCACTGACAACAATTTCCAGTGTCTCTATAACTTTTTCAGCGAGTAAAAAATATAAAATACTAACTTGTAAAATCAAGTCTCAACCTGTAACTATTAACACATCCGCTGAAAATGTTTATCCGACATGTTTGATATTTCCATACTAAATGTTCCGGCGGTTTGACTCAAATTTTACAAAGTGCCCACGGAATTTTGGTGTGAGCGACAGTGAGACCCCAAGTGTTACGTGTCCTCTGACAAAACAGCGAAGCATACAGGAACTGAAACTGTTTTCGAAACAATTCACAGCAGACGGTGTTTCGAAATCTTTCGACTCAATCGCATGTTTCGTATAGCATTGTTTTCGACACGACACACACACAGTAGGCCATACTCTACTATTTACACTTAACATTTATTTATGTTCCTTGACCAAGGCCTTATGACACTGTCAATAGGGACGGACTATGAAAAATTATGATGCGAAATTCGGCGTGTGTCCCGAATAAGTTCATCTCAAATGTCCGCCAGTTTCATGAAGGTATGAATGGCTCGCTTATTGAATGATGAAGAGAACCATCTGAACCCTTTCCCGTCACAATAACGGTGATCAAAAAGGGATGTGTGCTCGCCCCGATACTATTCACTATGATATTTTTTGCCATGCTGTCTTCTACGTTTTAAACGCATGGCAGTAGTGACGGCGTACACATCAGATAAACAGGACAGATCTGGGTAAAGGCTGTTCAATTTGAGACGATTACAGTCCTATTACGAAGGTGAATGAAACAATGATCTGATGACCTCGTCTTTGCGGACAGAAACTAATGAGTTGCCCTCAACACCTGCACAGAACTGGATATGCAGAGCAACATGAGGAGGTTTTCTGTAGCGTGTTATGTGATGACTTTTGTCTTACCATTCAATACGAAGTTAAATCTGAAGTAATTGTTGCAGCCTGCTCCTGGGAAACCGTACTGTGAACCAAATATCACAATTTAAAGAACCAACGGTTCCCTCCAGTAGTGGATTGGATAGCTTCACTTATCTATGCAGTACCCTTACCAAAAAGATGCGAATATCGACTTCCGAGAGTACCAACTAAACAGAATTGAGCAAAGGCAAGTGGGAGCTCAGCTTTTTGGATGACTATGAGTAATAATGTCTGGGAATCGACAAGGAATTTAGGAGTGCCGCCCACCAAAGATAAAAGAAATTAGATTATTGCAATAGTGCTCACTACCCTCCTGTATAGCCTGAGTGAAACATGACAGGTGTAGCTATAGCTACACACGCCAAGAATGCTTAATCATTTCCACATGAGCTGTCTTCGCACCCTTTTCTAAGACTTCTCAGGATCAAGTGGCATTGATAGAGTACTTCAATTTCTGCGCGAGGTCCTCAACACCAGAGCACATACTCATAAGACATCAGTTACACATTGCATGCAGACGGGCCCAAATTGATGGAGATGGGCCAGGACATGTTGCTTCGCATAGGCCCGAAAAACGCCTCCCAAAAAGCAGTTGATGTACAGCGAACTCCCTCCATGGGTCCTAAGCAAACAGAAACAGTCCTAGGGGGAAAAACTTATTAACAGACGCTTCATACAATGTACACAGTGAAAGCATCCGTACTGAGCAGCTTCAAAATTGGTCTCCTCCCTGGGGGATCGACTTATCGCACAGGATCGCTGTGCCTGGCGACAAACAATTACTCAAGGGCGTGCTTGCATTTGCAGAACAGAATTATAGCTGATACACTTCCAGAAGGCAAGCGTGATCTGCAAAGAAAGCACATAAACAAATCAGGAACATGCACCTAAGCACACTACAATCGACTCTAAACATGTGTGCCCCGTATGATGGCAGGGCCTAAAATACGGCCAAAAATAGGACTAATTACCCACAATTGAGTTCACGCACAGATGTGTCACAACTCAAGTCTGAAGCTGTCGCCATCTTCGCTTGCGATGGGCAAAATACTACTACTACTACCACTACTACTACTACTACTACTACCTCTACTACTACTACTACTACTACTACTACTACTACTACTACTACTACTACTACTACTACTACTACTACTACTACTACTACTACTACTACTACTACTACTACTACTACTACTACTACTACTACTACTACTACTACTACTACTACTACTACTACTACTACTACTACTACTACTACTACTACTATTATTACTACTACTACTACTACTACTACCTATAACTACTATTACTCACATACTACTACTCTCACTACAATGACATCCCCCCTACTACTACTAACTACTACTTCTACTACTACTAAACTACTACTACTACTATCTACTACAAACCTACTAATTACTATTTCTACAACTATTATCAACTACTACTACTACAACTCTACTACTACAATTACTATACTACTACTAACTATTACTACTACTACGACTATTAAATACTACTGCCTACTACTATTACAATAACTAACCCTACATACTACTATTACTACTCAACTACAATTACTAATACATCTACTATTACCCCACTACCTTATACTTACTATTACTTTTACTACTACTTACAGCCTACAATCATATTATACACCTACTTACTAAACCTAATACTTTAACTACCTGACTCTACTGATTACTACTACTACTACTACTACTACTACTACTACTACTACTACTACTGCTATTACTGCTACTACTACTGCTATCACTGCTACTACTGCTATTACTGCTACTACTACAATAACTGCAACTATTACTATTACTAGTACTCAATTAAAAGCTGGTGACAAGAGATGCGTTGTTTGAACATATTTTTAAGATTTAAGAGTGCACAAAAATTGACATATGACCAATGTCTGTATCTGGTTTGATTTTAATAACCACGATTTATAATTGTACGAGAATTCGTCTCGCCTAAGTTTGACTGTAATGTTAGTGGGATTGCTTGTTGTGATCTTGGCCATAACTATGTTTTTTGTTTTGTTTTGCCTTGATACATTTAATATTAGTCAATTTAATTTCTGTTCTGATTTGTCAGCCACTTTTCTGGGCTAATGTGATTCCTTCTAAATTGTTTGTTTGTCTAGGAGTAGGGTATTGTCTGCACTATGTATACCCGCCTGAGTCCACCAGCACACTTCTATATTGGCAATGAGCCATGGACAACCTATGCCTAAAGCAAGAAAGAAGGCTCAATACCTTTCATCTAAGGTGTCTACGCGACATCCTCGGTATTTTGTGGAAAGACAAAGTGTTCAAATATGTCGAGGCGTTGTCACGTGCTGGCCTTCATCAGCATGTATAAACTGCTTAGACAGCGCAGACTACGCTAGCTTCTTGGCTATGTCCATCACCGCATGGAAGATGGTCGCATCCCGAAAGATATCTTCTACAGAAACACTTGGCAGATGGCAAAAGAACAGTTGGGCGACCGCAGCTGAGGTTCAAAGAATGTGTGCAAGGAAGAGACATGAGGGCATACTCATAGGACATAAATTCCAGCAACCTGGGAGGATGAGCTGCCGTATAGCACCAAGCGGCGTTGCTCTCGACGGCGCCACCCTTAGATTCGAGGGGCGAAGATGAAAGCTCTCACGGACAAGCAGACGAGAGAAGAAAACGTCGAAAGGAACACCAGTGTTAAAAAATAAGCAGCTGAAGGCTATCACCTCATTGGGCGCATTCCTGTAGTCAGAAGAGGCTATTTATTTTATGTACTGGTATTTCATTTTCTCTTAGTGTGCATCAGTAATCAGAAATGTTGTAATAATGCAACCCACCAATAGGAGAGGTAAAAAAAAGGTAATCTGCCATATCATACAACTGCCGGGCTTTTGTGAAATGATTAGTAGACTGTCACCACACTAGTCCAGCATCGAATGAGAATGGCGGTAAACCAGTTCCCTTTCTAGGCTGCTTTTTTCCTTCCCTAACGTCAAGAGCAACAACCATGTACCCATTTATAGCTGTAGTAGACCTCATTTGCGAGCGATACACTCTCGATAACCGTGAATCAAACCCGGCACCCATCGCGCTCCGTGAGGCCAGCGCTTTAACCACTCTGCCAATTCGGCCGCTCAATAAAAGTTGGTCCCATTGTTAGAGGCTTCGCTATACTCATGTGTCCAGCATCGAGTAAAAGTATTACTAATAGGAATATTTAATATAAATATAATAGATATTGAAAAGCAGCATACTCCATCCCTTGTTGACAAATAAATTATAAGCAAAAATTAATAAATAAATAGTCTTGAAACAACAGTTTTAAAAATATTTTCTTTAATTAATAATAATTTATACAGTGTGAATATGAACAACAAACAAAAAAAGAAAGAAAATAAAAGCTATTAATTTAAATTGAAACTCACGTGTTGTGTTGCGTGGGCGCGCGCCAATACATGAGCAATTTTGTACAGTCTTGTCACTGTTAAAACGTGATAGTTTATTGTAATTTATGATTAAATAATATTATTTAAAAATACTGTCCTTGATTACTAATAAGCAAACTCAATTAAAAACTGAAATCGATAAACAGTATTGAAATAAGTAACTATGGCATATGTCGTCTACAGTTTAACAAATGATAGCAAATGGAACATAATAGTACCTCTATTTATTTTCTTTTTTTTTCCTCCAGAGATCTCGTTCGGCTATTGTCCATGAAGAAGGTCCTTATGGTGGTATCGTTAAGACACAAGTTTCATTTACCTACAGCACAATAGTGGCAGAACGCTTCTGTGGAGGAAGCGAAAAAAAATGGAAGAAAAAACACAAGAAAAGAGACCCATAACACACAGATGATGAAGAATGGCGGGACTGGATATTTGCACAAGAGTGGATGGAATAACATGTAAAGCTTATCCAGAAGGATACAGAAAAGATCAGAAATTGTGGGAAATGTTATCGAAGATCTGCCTTTTTTGTGTGGGATAATCTGATCGCCCAGATACCTGCTGCCATTCAATAAAGTGGGCATTGGTGTAATAGTCATGATATCTGTAATAATATTTACGTGGCGCGCTTGCTGTGACAAGCATGCGCGATTGTTGCCGGCTTGTATATTTTTTTTTTTTTTTTTTAATGATACGTGAATTTACAAAAATCAAACGCTGAGGAAGAAAGATGTAAAGTATTCCAGCGGGTTTGTTGCTTAGCATGATGAACTCTGGCGGAAAATGAATAGTTAATAAAATAGCCGGCTAAAATTGAGGTCACGGGAACGAATGTCTTAATTGTGCCAGTTTATTTTTTTGTTTAGAACATTGTTGAAAATGCATTGAGACGACATTTCCTGCGCGTTCATCATGTGGTTTTAAAAGTCGTGAAAACAATTGGAAGAGATGGAAGTCACCTCACAGCTTATTTTTGGGGTAAATAAAAATTCACAGAGAAATAAAAAAAAAGCAAAGATTTTCTTTTTTCAGTTATTCATTATCGAATGAAAGTTTAAGTTGTAGCTAACAGGAGAGAGAGAGATGAGAGTAGATCTGGAGTGAGAGAGAGAGAGAGGGACAGACGAGATCTTGAGAGGAGTAGAGAGAGAGAGAAAAGAGAGAGAGAGGACTTGTCTGTACCTCCAGGGGATAATAAATTGTGGTGAATGATGGGTAGTTAAGGGTCCCATTATTGGGGCTGGTTGCCAGTCGTCATGATTAAAACAAAAATATTAGTCCATGGAAACCACATCTGCAATGATGCAAGAGAATTGTGGATGCTTGGGACAAGCATTCCTTTATTTTATGGCAAGGGACAGAACAACGAATTCAGTGGGTGGCATAGAAGCGTAAGAGAAAAGTTAAAAAAACGAAGGTCCAAATTGGACGAAAACTGCATTTGGGGAGTGAAGTGTAAGAGACTTCACTATACTAGGTACAGCTTTAAGAGGTGGGGTGACTAGTTCCCCCCCTTCCTACCTGCCTTTGCCTTCCCTAACTCAATGTCCCTGGAGCTGAGAAATTGTAACCATTTACAGCTGGGTAAACTCGGGGGAGTGACGTCACCACGTTTTGATCCCGGAATCCTGTAACTGTGCAGTGAGAGGAATGCGCTCTCACTCCTTAGCCAATAGGATGTTCTATAAGAATTAATGCTGCAGTTAAAATTTGAGAAAGAGGAGACGGCGCTTCATCCACCTGTTATCGTTTGTATGAAAACTGCAGGTTCAAACTTGAGACAGAAAGAAAAGTTCACCTGAGTTACTACTTAACTTTATCATTAGAAAAAGTCTTTAAAACGACTGCGGAAGTTGGGGGGAGAAACGAAGGGTAGTTGACGTCATAGCTTATCTTCATGGTGTAAAATGGTTATTCATTCATTTCATTTACCCTCCGCTCCGAAGGAGCATAAATCTTCAACAAACACATGCCAAGTCCTCCTGTCACGTGCCATCATCTCAAGTTCTTTCCACGTATTCCTCATCATTTTCACCTCTGTTTCCAGCTCTCTTCTCCATGTGCTTCTTGGTCTACCTCTGCCTCTCTTGCCCTGGGGGTTCCAGAACAAGGACTGCCTTGTAATGCTATCAACAGGTTTCCTCAGTGTGTGTCCTATCCATCGCCATTGTCTTCTTCTCATCTCTTGTATCACTGGCACTTGTCTAGTTCTTGTCATCAGTTCCACGTTGGTAACCTTGTCATACCATTTTAATCCCTCTATTCTACGCAAGCACTCATGTACAAAAGTCTGTAGCTTTTTGATTGTTGTTTTTGTTGTTCTCCATGTTTCAGAGCCATACAATAGTACTGACTTGACATCTGAGTTGAAGATTCTTATTTTTGTGCTGGGCCAGATTTCTCTTGATCTCCATATATTTCCCAATGCAATAAAAGCTCCTTTTTCTTTTCGTATTCTTGTTTTGATATCACTGTCTGTCCCTCCAACTTTGTCTATATTGCTGCCAAAATATGTGTACGATTCTACATCTTGTAGTGGTGTTTCTTATATTCAACCCTGTTATCATTTCCTGCATTTATTCTCATTATTTTTGTCTTTTTCCTGTGTATTTTCAGACCTAATTGCTGTGACCTCTGATCGAGTGTTTTAATTTTGTCCTGTATCTGATTACGGTAATGAGACAGAAGTCATCAGCAAAATTCAAAAATGGTTATTATTGAAGGAAAATATGCAGAAACAGAAAACGCTTCCCCCCATTATAATTAATCAATGAAAAAAAAAAAAAAAAAAAAAAACAATACATCGTTTCACACCTGCGCCTATCTTCCCATTCCTCGCATCTTGACCTAGAAATAAAAACCATGTCTTTGCCTGAAGGAAGAATGGGGGGTTTAAAAGCTGGGCAATAGAAATTCCATTAATTTTAGGGAAATTTGATGAAAAAGAAGATTAGATATAGATTTTTCCCCGTCCTTTTGTGGTGAAGTGGGATGTTATAAATATTTATAGGGGACTTAGTGTACTGACTGAGATCAGCTGTGAAGGTATATATATATCTAATAAGAGTAGTGTATTATATATAACCTTACTTGCTGCCACATATGTATACCTCAGTCAGAATTATTCTGGAATAGTGTGATGACTACGTTATATGTCTAGGGTATGTGTATGATGAAGTGTAAGTCATAACAACAACAGACAGATAAACAATTTAATTTATTCCACTACACTTGACAACACTGTGACACTCACATACATAAAACACTCTACAAGGATATCTTAAAGGAGTCACTGATAACTTTTCAAATAACAATATGTATTCATTGCTGTCATGAATGAATATGTGTCCTGATTCAAATACAAAGGGAACCAGGAATCACAATCAATTTTAATTACAAGTTATATGTACAGAATTTATCAATATGAATATTGTAGTGACATATATTATTAAAAGTATCCTATGTGTGTCAGTTGTGTAGTAGTAATATGAGGTAATACTAGTTTTGTTTTGTTCAAGCTCTGTTGGTATTTGTCATCATGACTTCAATAGTTTGTCTTTATTGGAACTAGTATTGGAGATGTTCTCAGTTCCTGATATTAAAACAATTTAATTCCCCTCTTAATTGTATGTTACACTGTCATTTTAAGATGGGGGGACATAATGTTGAGCTCAGCCGGCCACATCAGCTTATCTTGCGTGATGGCGGCAGGAAAAGACTCCTCTGCTCGATTTCTCCCCTGTGCTCTGGAGACACCTCACTGATAGCTAAATGGACCAAGGAGTATGCTGTCCGACTCTGGATTCAGCAAGGCTCTGACCAGGTGCTGCTCAATAACGTCAAGACCACGGTCCCTGAAAACAAGAAGGATGTACCTTCTACTTCATAACTAATTGATACTCTAGTTCTTCACTGAGCACAATACATCACAAACATTGAGTTCAGAGCGTTAGGCCAACTGTCAGCTTCATCTGAAATACTTTATACCAGTATTAACCTCCTTAATGGTTACTACGCCTCTGCACTTCCAGCATTATTTCTGTCTAATCAATAATCTAGGTGTCAGTGTACTGTTTGGCCATTCCATGCAGTTTTACTTTCCTCCGACACCTTCTGTTCAGGCTGGAGCATTATAGGCTTTACAGCATGTTTGCTACTGAACTACACATATATACAGGCATAAATTAACAATTCACATTCAATTTTCATTAAAAGATACTGAATGTTTCAAGCTTACCACAATTCATAGAATAAACACAGATACGTTGACTAGCAATGAATTCTGGCACAAATACTGGCACAAATTCCCATCTGCTTATGTTCCAGGCTTTTATTTAGCAAAAATATGAGCTGGCTTCAACGCACTGTTGCTTTATCAAGCTTATTTGAACTAGTGGTCTCGAACTAACGCTCCTAAGTGATTATATCAGCGAGTCTGGCCAATGGAGCCACGTTTCGACAAGTGTTTGAAAAAATTTTACCTTCCTACGTCTCCCCTAACAACCAAAGATAGTATTTATAGTCCGACCAATCGTGTTTAGTCTTATATTTGTTGCGCTCCAATCAATTTGGAGTTTACATGGTAGGCTATTTCCGTACGTAAGGTTTTTTCAAACACGTTATAAAAAAAAAATTTTATGAGCAGAAATGATTTCATGCTGTCAGGCATCCCCACTATTTTATTTTGGTTATAATTTGGTAATTCCTAGACTATTTGCGTAACGTTTTACATATTCTTTGTCAGCAAGCCCTAAGGAACCCAAATATACAAATTTAAAAGAGCTACGTGGCTGCGTTCAAAATATGCAATTTCTTCTACCTCCTGTTTCGAAGATGTGCTGTCTGGGTACTGTAATGTTTTCAAACGTAAACCCATCTAATGTTATCTTTTCTAATAAGCGTTTTCTAGGTTTTTTTAAAACCTAACTCTGGGAAGGTTAGTGTTTTTATCACTGTCCGTCCGAAAAAGTTAGTGCATGTGGCCTTACACGCGTGATAGTAGTAATTGTGTATCGCGTTACGCTTGTTGGGGTGGCATTAATAGCGAGACGCGTGTTTAATTTTGCATGCGTTCGGCTTTCTGCCTCTCCCCTCTCTCTATCCTTTAGTCCATCTGTTCGTTCGTTTTGGTAACGTAATATAATTAATGTTAGGATTAATTTAGGTCATTACGCATTGTGCCTCTCAATGTTTTTTCTTAGAAATGCAATACCCGTTTTAATGTGTTGTGGAAACGCTTGTATTTATGCAGTGGCTTATATTTAACGTGGAAACGTTACAATTTGCAGACGAAGCATAAAATAAAGGGGATTTCGAGTACTGTCATTGTGACAGCACTGTTCTTTACCATTCTTCTTCCTTTTATAGAATTTATTTGTTAGGCTTTATATTTACCTGATAATTTATATATGTGGATTAGAATATTTCACGACACCTCCCCTCTTAAAACAGACATCCCATGTCAGTCCTTTATTCTATATACACATAGATAAATGTAAGTCAACTTGACTTTACTCTGCTGTGGTGCTATCATGGTTCTATGTAGTTGGGTCCATTCAGAGTAGGCACTACTCTTGAAATCTGCCTCAGACTTCTACAACCAATAATATATTTCGGTTATGTTACTGAACAGCCGCAAGTGTGAGTGCTTGTCTTAATGCTGCTTCGCAACCCGTATTCACCATTTCTCTTCTCTGTGTCTGCGCACTGACATGTCCAGAGAACATTATATTTCCCTCAAAATGTACGTTATGAGGAGATAACATATACCTGGTGATAGCAGAGTTTTCGTAGTGGATCCCATAATCTTCTTATTATCCTGTATGAAACATTCGGAATATCCTCAATCAAAGAGGCAACTCAGGGATTCATTACGTTCCTCCGAAATGTTTACATCCAACAATTTTCTCATCATTCTAGAGAAGACACTAGGCGCATTCTTCAATCCAAATGGCAATCTATTAAACTCATAGTGTCCTTCTGAGGTACTAAAAGCTAGGTATGGTCTAACCTCAGGCTTTACTGGAATCTGATAGTATCCTTTACTCAGATCCACTTTTGAGAAATATTTAGCTTTATTTAGTCTGGCAAACAGCTGATTTGTATCCGGCAATGGATCCACCTGTCCTTCTGTAATAGCAATCAGTCTCCTGTAATCTATACAGAGTCTATGTTCTCCAGAGGGCTTCCTTAAGAGTACAACACCGGAACTATACGAAGATTCACTGTGCGAAATAATTCCTTCCTTCAATAGATAGTCAATCTCTTCCTTCAAAGCTTTCTCCTTAGCAAACGGAATCGAATAAGGTTTCATACAGACAGGTGTGGGGTCTATCAGTTTCATATCATATTCCAATAGGTTTGTATGCCCTGGTCGGTCTGTTAACACCTCTGCATGATTATTTAGAACCTGTTGCACTCTCTCTTTCTGAGTTTTTTTTAAATGTGTACTGATTTTCACCTGTGCTGCTGTCTCACAGGGGTGTAATGGATATTCAAATGATGAAAGTGGTTCCTTTTTCATCTCCATTGCGATGGACAAGGTCAACAAGTGTGTCTCTTCCTGATGTTCTCTTTCCAAATATTTCTTCAGGAGATTCACATGATAGATTTTTTCTTTCCCCTTCTTATCTATCTTATAATTTGTTCTAGACACCTTCTCTAGAACTGTATATGGACCCTGCCATCCAATTTGTAACTTATTCTGACTCCCGGGCAAAAGAAGCAGTGCCTTCTCTCCCACAGCCAAATCTCTGTCTTTCGCCTTCCTGTTATAATAGGCAGCATGTTTCTTCCTGGCTTGTTTCAAATTTTCATTGGCAAGTTTCCAGCCAGTTTTTAAACGAGTGGTCAGCTCATTCACATATTGGTATGAAGATGTAATGTTTTCCTCTGCCTTTTCATCAGTCCACGTTCTTAAAAAAGCTACATATGGACCTTTAATTGTGTGGACCTATTTGTCCATGCACCGGTATGGTCTCTTCCACTCGAAGCTTTATAGTGATGATTTTTCCTCCCAGAATTATCATGCACAAAACGACCGCTACCAATTTTTCTTTTGGGGCTTTCTCCCCACTTAAAATTCTTGATGAGAGATTTCCTCTCTACATCCTCTTCCTCCAGTTTGTTTAAGTCCGATTGAGGGATTTTCGGCTTATCCTGGGGTAAGACATCTTTTTGCACTCTCCGCATAGTGGCCATTGTAAAACAGTTAAGTGAAGCTTGTCCGTGAAAAGGGGCTTCCCATTCCATTTGGTCCACTTTATCAAATTTATTTTTCCTTTTATTGTCAGGCCTGATTTTGCCCCGTGGCGTGTCAAGGTCCTGATCCATGTTCCCACTTGTGGGTGTTCCCTCATGTGCTATGCTACACCTTTCTACAAAATTCTCAATGTCCCATCTTGCTTTGGGCCAATAATAATTGTGAGCCACCTTTTGAATGATGGTACCTATCTTCTCATGGTCCCCATCTGGTTTCACATGTAGGCTCCTTATTAAGTCTGCCCTATATCTTTTAGGAAGTACCAGTTGTCCCTGACCTTTGGATCTAGCTCCAGTCTTCCTATACATCAACTTGTTTTTCATGTAAAAATCTCCCTTGCCTGGAGTTGTATGACAAGTTGACAATTTTCTGAAACAAGGCTTGAGTGTTTTATCCCCAGCCTGTGCCTTCCTCATCTCTTCTGGAGTGGTATCCAACATAATATCCTCCTCCTGTCTTGAGGTCGACCTGACCTGAAGGGTTGCCATATACACAGGTTTCCTTCTGCAACGGTCAGTGTCATGATTGTCCATCTGACAATTTTTACACCACCTTTTTCCTTGGTTGAAAGATTTTCTTTCATCATATTTCCTTTCATCGAATTGTGGGAATTTATTTTTATTTTCATACCGTGGCCTATCAAACTGGTGCTTACCTTTGTTTTGATCCCTAGGATCAAATTGATTAAAGTTCTGTGGTGCCCTAAAGTTATCCACTTGTTTCTTTTTATTACCTGTTACCTCTGCTTGAGCTGCTTGATACCTTTCAGCAACATTTAGCAACTCACCCAGCTTCTCTGCACCTTGTTCCATGAGAAACTTTCTCAGGTCTGGAGCCATGGACTCTCTTAATTGCTCTATAAGGACCATTTCCTTAAGATCTTGGGTTTTCCCCAGAGAAGTCCATTTCTCCAAGTATGTCTCTATTCGTGCAGAGAACTGGTGATAGGTTTCACCTGACAGTAGTTTAGCATTCCTAAATTTTTTCCTATAAAATTCTGCATTCTTTTCATACCTTAACAAAAGAGCCTGCTTTAGCATGTCATAATTTTCCTGATCACCTCTGCTCATTTTTGCAAAAACTTCATAAGCTGCCCCACGAAGTCCTTGAGATAACTTTAAGCTCCACCTCTCTCTCTCTAACCCATACGTGGTAGCTAATAGTTCATACCTATTTAGATAGCTCTCTATATCATCGTCTTTCTCAACAAAATGATCTAAATGAAAATTCATAGCTGAGGTTGAGGCTCCTTGGCTAGCAGTGGCATCAGAGGCAAAGGGACTGGCACCATTTTCAGGAGCATGGCCTTGAAACTCAAACTCCCTTAGTCGTAACTCATGTTCCCTTTGTAATCTTTTATCTTCTGCTTCCCTTTTCTGCAGTTTGTAATCTTTTATCTTCTGCTTCCCTTTCTGCAGCTAATTTCTTCTCTTCCCTTTCTGCAGCTAATTTCTTCTGCTTCCCTTTCTGCAGCTAATTTCTTCTCTTCCCTTTCTGCAGTCAATCTTCTTTCTTCTGCTTCCCTTTCTGCAGCTATTTTCTTCTCTTCCCTTTCTGCAGCCAATCTTTTGTCTTCTCTTTCTGCCTCCAATTTCTTAGCCTCAGCCTCAATCTGCAACCTCTTAGTCTCAGCCTCAGCCTCAAATTGTAACTTCTTAATTTCCCTTTCAGCCTCTAACTTTCTTTCGGCCTCTTTTTCTAATCTTCTTTCTTCGCGTTCAATAAATTTGTCACATTCCGTAGTGACATAGGCAACCATAACTTGCCCATCTAATCCTAACTCTTTTGCAGTCTGAACAGCAGCAGATCGAAATTTGGCTAGGTCCGCCATTGTCTATCAGGTAAATTTATACAATGTCTAACCAACAATTCAATCTCTAAATATATATCTAATGGACAACACAGGCACCGTGAGCTCAACCTTATTTAATTCCACCCAAGGATACCTTTTAATTCTTATATTCCCTGAAGTGAATTACCCCCAATATTTTTAATAGGTAAAGATTCAAAATCCCAAGAGCGAGACCCCCAATATATGTGGTGAAGTGGGATGTTATAAATATTTATAGGGGACTTAGTGTACTGACTGAGATCAGCTGTGAAGGTATATATATCTAATAAGAGTAGTGTATTATATATAACCTTACTTGCTGCCACATATGTATACCTCAGTCAGAATTATTCTGGAATAGTGTGATGACTACGTTATATGTCTAGGGTATGTGTATGATGAAGTGTAAGTCATAACAACAACAGACAGATAAACAATTTAATTTATTCCACTACACTTGACAACACTGTGACACTCACATACATAAAACACTCTACAAGGATATCTTAAAGGAGTCACTGATAACTTTTCAAATAACAATATGTATTCATTGCTGTCATGAATGAATATGTGTCCTGATTCAAATACAAAGGGAACCAGGAATCACAATCAATTTTAATTACAAGTTATATGTACAGAATTTATCAATATGAATATTGTAGTGACATATATTATTAAAAGTATCCTATGTGTGTCAGTTGTGTAGTAGTAATATGAGGTAATACTGGTTTTGTTTTGTTCAAGCTCTGTTGGTATTTGTCATCATGACTTCAATAGTTTGTCTTTATTGGAACTAGTATTGGAGATGTTCTCAGTTCCTGATATTAAAACAATTTAATTCCCCTCTTAATTATATGTTACACTGTCATTTTAAGATGGGGTACATAATGTTGAGCTCAGCTGGCCACATCAGCTTATCTTGCGTGATGGCGGCAGGAAAAGACTCCTCTGCTCGATTTCTCCCCTGTGCTCTGGAGACACCTCACTGATAGCTAAATGGACCAAGGAGTATGCTGTCCGACTCTGGATTCAGCAAGGCTCTGACCAGGTGCTGCTCAATAACGTCAAGACCACGGTCCCTGAAAACAAGAAGGATGTACCTTCTACTTCATAACTAATTGATACTCTAGTTCTACACTGAGCACAATACATCACAAACATTGAGTTCAGAGCGTTAGGCCAACTGTCAGCTTCATCTGAAATACTTTATACCAGTATTAACCTCCTTAATGGTTACTACGCCTCTGCAATTCCAGCATTATTTCTTTCTAGTCAATCATCTAGGTGTCAGTGTACTGTTTGGCCATTCCATGCCGTTTTACTTTCCTCCGACACCTTCTGTTCAGGCTGGAGCATTATAGGCTTTACATCATGTTTGCTACTGAACTACACATATATACAGGCATAAATTAACAATTCACATTCAATTTTCATTAAAAGATACTGAATGTTTCAAGCTTACCACAATTCATAGAATAAACACAGATACGTTGACTAGCAATGAATTCTGGCACAAATACTGGCACAAATTCCCATCTGCTTATGTTCCAGGCTTTTATTTTAGCAAAAATATGAGCTGGCTTCAACGCACTGTTGCTTTATCAAGCTTATTTGAACTAGTGGTCTCGAACTAACGCTCCTAAGTGATTATATCAGCGAGTCTGGCCAATGGAGCCACGTTTCGACAAGTGTTTGAAAAAATTTTACCTTCCTACGTCTCCCCTAACAACCAAAGATAGTATTTATAGTCCGACCAATCGTGTTTAGTCTTATATTTGTTGCGCTCCAATCAATTTGGAGTTTACATGGTAGGCTATTTCCGTACGTAAGGTTTTTTTCAAACACGTTATAAAAAAATTTTATGAGCAGAAATGATTTCATGCTGTCAGGCATCCCCACTATTTTATTTTGGTTATAACTTGTTAATTCCTAGACTATTTGCGTAACGTTTTACATATTCTTTGTCAGCAAGCCCTAAGGAACCCAAATATACAAATTTAAAAGAGCTAAGTGGCTGCGTTCAAAATATGCAATTTCTTCTACCTCCTGTTTCGAAGATGTGCTGTCTGGGTACTGTAATGTTTTCAAACGTAAACCCATCTAATGTCATCTTTTCTAATAAGCGTTTTCCAGGTTTTTTAAAACCTAACTCTGGGAAGGTTAGTGTTTTTTATCACTGTCCGTCCGAAAAAGTTAGTGCATGTGGCCTTACACGCGTGATAGTAGTAATTGTGTATCGCGTTACGCTTGTTGGGGTGGCATTAATAGCGAGACGCGTGTTTAATTTTGCATGCGTTCGGCTTTCTGCCTCTCCCCTCTCTCTATCCTTTAGTCCATCTGTTCGTTCGTTTTGGTAACGTAATATAATTAATGTTAGGATTAATTTAGGTCATTACGCAGTCTGCCTCCCAATGTTTTTCTTAGAAATGCAATACCCGTTTTAATGTGTTGTGGAAACGCTTGTATTTATGCAGTGGCTTATATTTAACGTGGAAACGTTACAATTTGCAGACGAAGCATAAAACAAAGGGGATTTCGAGTACATTCTTTGTGACAGCACTGTTATTTTACCATTGCTCTTTTCTTTATTAAATTTATTTGTTAGGCTTTATATTTACCTGATAATTTATATATGTGGATTAGAATATTTCACGACACCTCCCCTCTTAAAACAGACATCCCATGTCAGTCCTTTATTCTATATACACATAGATAAATGTAAGTCAACTTGACTTTACTCTGCTGTGGTGCTATCATGGTTTTATGTAGTTGGGTCCATTCAGAGTAGGCACTACTCATGAAATCTGCCTCAGACTTCTACAACCAATAATATATTTCGGTTATGTTACTGAACAGCCGCAAGTGTGAGTGCTTGTCTTAATGCTGCTTCGCAACCCGTATTCACCATTTCTCTTCTCTGAGTCTGCGCAATGACATGTCCAGAGAAATATTATATTTCCCTCAAAATGTACGTTATGAGGAGATAACATATACCTGGTGATAGCAGAGTTTTCGTAGTGGATCCCATAATCTTCTTATTATCCTGTATGAAACATTCGGAATATCCTCAATCAAAGAGGCAACTCAGGGATTCATTACGTTCCTCCGAAATGTTTACATCCAACAATTTTCTCATCATTCTAGAGAAGACACTAGGCGCATTCTTCAATCCAAATGGCAATCTATTAAACTCATAGTGTCCTTCTGAGGTACTAAAAGCTAGGTATGGTCTAACCTCAGGCTTTACTGGAATCTGATAGTATCCTTTACTCAGATCCACTTTTGAGAAATATTTAGCTTTATTTAGTCTGGCAAACAGCTGATTTGTATCCGGCAATGGATCCACCTGTCCTTCTGTAATAGCATTCAGTCTCCTGTAATCTATACAGAGTCTATGTTCTCCAGAGGGCTTCCTTAAGAGTACAACACCGGAACTATACGAAGATTCACTGTGCGAAATAATTCCTTCCTTCAACAGATAGTCTATCTCTTCCTTCAAAGCTTTCTCCTTAGCAAACGGAATCGAATATGGTTTCATACAGACAGGTGTGGGGTCTATCAGTTTCATATCATATTCCAATAGGTTTGTATGCCCTGGTCGGTCTGTTAACACCTCTGCATGATTATTTAGAACCTGTTGCACTCTCTCTTTCTGAGTTTTCGTTAAATGTGTACTGATTTTCACCTGTGCTGCTGTCTCACAGGGGTGTAATGGATATTCAAATGATGAAAGTGGTTCCTTTTTCATCTCCATGGCGATGGACAAGGTCAACAAGTGTGTCTCTTCCTGATGTTCTCTTTCCAAATATTTCTTCAGGAGATTCACATGATAGATTTTTTTCTTTCCCCTTCTTATCTATCTTATAATTTGTTCTAGACACCTTCTCTAAAACTGTATATGGACCCTGCCATCCAATTTGTAACTTATTCTGACTCCCGGGCAAAAGAAGCAGTACTTTCTCTCCCACAGCCAAATTTCTGTCTTTCGCCTTCCGGTTATAATAGGCAGCATGTTTCTTCCTGGCTTGTTTCAAATTTTCATTGGCAAGTTTCCAGCCAGTTTTTAAACGAGTGGTCAGCTCATTCACATATTGGTATGAAGATGTAATGTTTTCCTCTGCCTTTTCATCAGTCCACGTTCTTAACAAAGCTACATATGGACCTTTAATTTTGTGGACCTATTTGTCCATGCACCGGTATGGTCTCTTCCACTCGAAGCTTTATAGTGATGATTTTTTCCTCCCAGAATTATCATTCACAAAACGACCGCTACCAATTTTTTCTTTTGGGGCTTTCTCCCCACTTAAAATTCTTGATGAGAGATTTCCTCTCTACATCCTCTTCCTCCAGTTTGTTTAAGTCCGATTGAGGGATTTTCGGCTTATCCTGGGGTAAGACATCTTTTTGCACTCTCCGCATAGTGGCCATTGTAAAACAGTTAAGTGAAGCTTGTCCGTGAAAAGCGGCTTCCCATTCCATTTGGTCCACTTTATCAAATCTATTTTTCTTTTTATTATCAGGCCTAATTTTGCCCCGTGGCGTGTCCAGGTCCTGATCCATGTTCCCACTTGTGGGTGTTCCCTCATGTGCTATGCTACACCTTTCTACAAAATTCTCAATGTCCCATCTTGCTTTGGGCCAATAATAATTGTGAGCCACCTTTTGAATGATGGTACCTATCTTCTCATGGTCCCCATCTGGTTTCACATGTAGGCTCCTTATTAAGTCTGCCCTATATCTTTTAGGAAGTACCAGCTGTCCCTGACCTTTGGATCTAGCTCCAGTCTTCCTATACATCAACTTGTTTTTCATGTAAAAATCTCCCTTGCCTGGAGTTGTATGACAAGTTGACAATTTTCTGAAACAAGGCTTGAGTGTTTTATCCCCAGCCTGTGCCTTCCTCATCTCTTCTGGAGTGGTATCCAACATAATATCCTCCTCCTGTCTTGAGGTCGACCTGACCTGAAGGGTTGCCATATACACAGGTTTCCTTCTGCAACGGTCAGTGTCATGATTGTCCATCTGACAATTTTTACACCACCTTTTTCCTTGGTTGAAAGATTTTCTTTCATCATATTTCCTTTCATCGAATTGTGGGAATTTATTTTTATTTTCATACCGTGGCCTATCAAACTGGTGCTTACCTTTGTTTTGATCCCTAGGATCAAATTGATTAAAGTTCTGTGGTGCCCTAAAGTTATCCACTTGTTTCTTTTTATTACCTGTTACCTCTGCTTGAGCTGCTTGATACCTTTCAGCAACATTTAGCAACTCACCCAGCCTCTCTGCACCTTGTTCCATGAGAAACTTTCTCAGGTCTGGAGCCATGGACTCTCTTAATTGCTCTATAAGGACCATTTCCTTAAGATCTTGGGTTTTCCCCAGAGAAGTCCATTTCTCCAAGTATGTCTCTATTCGTGCAGAGAACTGGTGATAGGTTTCACCTGACAGTAGTTTAGCATTCATAAATTTTTTCCTATAAAATTCTGCATTCTTTTCATACCTTAACAAAAGAGCCTGCTTTAGCATGTCATAATTTTCCTGATCACCTCTGCTCATTTTTGCAAAAACTTCATAAGCTGCCCCACGAAGTCCTTGAGATAACTTTAAGCTCCACCTCTCTCTCTCTAACCCATACGTGGTAGCTAATAGTTCATACCTATTTAGATAGCTCTCTATATCATCGTCTTTCTCAACAAAATGATCTAAATGAAAATTCATAGCTGAGGTTGAGGCTCCTTGGCTAGCAGTGGCATCAGAGGCAAAGGGACTGGCACCATTTTCAGGAGCATGGCCTTGAAACTCAAACTCCCTTAGTCGTAACTCATGTTCCCTTTGTAATCTTTTATCTTCTGCTTCCCTTTCTGCAGTCAATCTTCTTTCTTCTGCTTCCCTTTCTGCAGCTAATTTCTTCTCTTCCCTTTCTGCAGTCAATCTTCTTTCTTCTGCTTCCCTTTCTGCAGCTAATTTCTTCTCTTCCCTTTCTGCAGCCAATCTTTTTTCTTCTGCTTCCCTTTCTGCAGCTAATTTCTTCTCTTCCCTTTCTGCAGCCAATCTTTTGTCTTCTCTTTCTGCCTCCAATTTCTTAGCCTCAGCCTCAATCTGCAACCTCTTAGTCTCAGCCTCAGCCTCAAATTGTAACTTCTTAATTTCCCTTTCAGCCTCTAACTTTCTTTCGGCTTCTTTTTCTAATCTTCTTTCTTCGCGTTCAATAAATTTGTCACATTCCGTAGTGACATAGGCAACCATAACTTGCCCATCTAATCCTAACTCTTTTGCAGTCTGAACAGCAGCAGATCGAAATTTGGCTAGGTCCGCCATTGTCTATCAGGTAAATTTATACAATGTCTAACCAACAATTCAATCTCTAAATATATATCTAATGGACAACACAGGCACCGTGAGCTCAACCTTATTTAATTCCACCCAAGGATACCTTTTAATTCTTATATTCCCTGAAGTGAATTACCCCCAATATTTTTAATAGGTAAAGATTCAAAATCCCAAGAGCGAGACCCCAATATATGTGGTGAAGTGGGATGTTATAAATATTTATAGGGGACTTAGTGTACTGACTGAGATCAGCTGTGAAGGTATATATATATATCTAATAAGAGTAGTGTATTATATATAACCTTACTTGCTGCCACATATGTATACCTCAGTCAGAATTATTCTGGAATAGTGTGATGACTACGTTATATGTCTAGGGTATGTGTATGATGAAGTGTAAGTCATAACAACAACAGACAGATAAACAATTTAATTTATTCCACTACACTTGACAACACTGTGACACTCACATACATAAAACACTCTACAAGGATATCTTAAAGGAGTCACTGATAACTTTTCAAATAACAATATGTATTCATTGCTGTCATGAATGAATATGTGTCCTGATTCAAATACAAAGGGAACCAGGAATCACAATCAATTTTAATTACAAGTTATATGTACATAATTTCTCAATATGAATATTGTAGTGACATATATTATTAAAAGTATCCTATGTGTGTCAGTTGTGTAGTAGTAATATGAGGTAATACTGGTTCTGTTTTGTTCAAGCTCTGTTGGTATTTGTCATCATGACTTCAATAGTTTGTCTTTATTGGAACTAGTATTGGAGATGTTCTCAGTTCCTGATATTAAAACAATTTAATTCCCCTCTTAATTGTATGTTACACTGTCATTTTAAGATGGGGGGACATAATGTTGAGCTCAGCCGGCCACATCAGCTTATCTTGCGTGATGGCGGCAGGAAAAGACTCCTCTGCTCGATTTCTCCCCTGTGCTCTGGAGACACCTCACTGATAGCTAAATGGACCAAGGAGTATGCTGTCCGACTCTGGATTCAGCAAGGCTCTGACCAGGTGCTGCTCAATAACGTCAAGACCACGGTCCCTGAAAACAAGAAGGATGTACCTTCTACTTCATAACTAATTGATACTCTAGTTCTACACTGAGCACAATACATCACAAACATTGAGTTCAGAGCGTTAGGCCAACTGTCAGCTTCATCTGAAATACTTTATACCAGTATTAACCTCCTTAATGGTTACTACGCCTCTGCAATTCCAGCATTATTTCTTTCTAGTCAATCATCTAGGTGTCAGTGTACTGTTTGGCCATTCCATGCCGTTTTACTTTCCTCCGACACCTTCTGTTCAGGCTGGAGCATTATAGGCTTTACATCATGTTTGCTACTGAACTACACATATATACAGGCATAAATTAACAATTCACATTCAATTTTCATTAAAAGATACTGAATGTTTCAAGCTTACCACAATTCATAGAATAAACACAGATACGTTGACTAGCAATGAATTCTGGCACAAATACTGGCACAAATTCCCATCTGCTTATGTTCCAGGCTTTTATTTAGCAAAAATATGAGCTGGCTTCAACGCACTGTTGCTTTATCAAGCTTATTTGAACTAGTGGTCTCGAACTAACGCTCCTAAGTGATTATATCAGCGAGTCTGGCCAATGGAGCCACGTTTCGACAAGTGTTTGAAAAAATTTTACCTTCCTACGTCTCCCCTAACAACCAAAGATAGTATTTATAGTCCGACCAATCGTGTTTAGTCTTATATTTGTTGCGCTCCAATCAATTTGGAGTTTACATGGTAGGCTATTTCCGTACGTAAGGTTTTTTTCAAACACGTTATAAAAAAAATTTTATGAGCAGAAATGATTTCATGCTGTCAGGCATCCCCACTATTTTATTTTGGTTATAATTTGGTAATTCCTAGACTATTTGCGTAACGTTTTACATATTCTTTGTCAGCAAGCCCTAAGGAACCCAAATATACAAATTTAAAAGAGCTACGTGGCTGCGTTCAAAATATGCAATTTCTTCTACCTCCTGTTTCGAAGATGTGCTGTCTGGGTACTGTAATGTTTTCAAACGTAAACCCATCTAATGTTATCTTTTCTAATAAGCGTTTTCTAGGTTTTTTAAAACCTAACTCTGGGAAGGTTAGTGTTTTTATCACTGTCCGTCCGAAAAAGTTAGTGCATGTGGCCTTACACGCGTGATAGTAGTAATTGTGTATCGCGTTACGCTTGTTGGGGTGGCATTAATTGCGAGACGCGTGTTTAATTTTGCATGCGTTCGGCTTTCTGCCTCTCCCCTCTCTCTATCCTTTAGTCCATCTGTTCGTTCGTTTTGGTAACGTAATATAATTAATGTTAGGATTAATTTAGGTCATTACGCATTGTGCCTCTCAATGTTTTTCTTAGAAATGCAATACCCGTTTTAATGTGTTGTGGAAACGCTACAATTTGCAGACGAAGCATAAAATAAAGGGGATTTCGAGTACTGTCATTGTGACAGCACTGTTCTTTACCATTCTTCTTCCTTTTATAGAATTTATTTGTTAGGCTTTATATTTACCTGATAATTTATATATGTGGATTAGAATATTTCACGACACCTTTCAAAAAGTGTTTTCTGTAATATATTTGTATATGGGGCCTTGTCCTGATATCTGTGCGTGAGGGAAAGACAGTAAATTAATAACCGTTTTTCGTCATAACTAGGGCTAGGATTTTAATGATCTAAAATGTGCTTGAAAATGACCTGTAAAAAATGCATTTATGACCCAGAAAAAACCCCCAGAATACCCTATACAATAAAAAAATGACCTAAAAAGCACCTTTTTACTTTTTATAGTTTGCGAGCTAAACTAAAATTATTTAGTATTATTAAAAGAAGAAATGAACGACATAAAACAGAACAAAAAGAACCTAATACATATAATTTAATTTCTTTCTAAAAAAATGTTCTTCTTCCTCTGCGATGTGACATACGCAAAGAACTTTGTACCTTATCATATTGATAATTTACTTTGTTTGTTTTTTCTTGAGACGATCTGATTGGCATAACACCGATAAACTGTTTAGTCTTGGAAGCAGGATCGACCAATCAAGCTAGGAAGACTTTTGAGGTTGCTCACTTTTTTGGGGAAGAGGGTTAAAAAATGAAGGATCAGGCATATTGTTGTTGATTTTCTTGCACAAACCATTGAATTTTGTAACCATATGGGTTATAATTTGGGTATATAGTGTTCATTTTTTCTACATGTATTGTTTTTCCAGACTGCAAATTCTCCGGTGTTTGGTGTGGCGTTTTCTAAGATCTGTTGGTGTATCTCTTCCCTGTTTTTGAGTATATCTCCCTTCTCCCTGTTGAGTTTTGGGATGTCATATTTTTGTATTGGGAATGCACTGCTTTGAAATGTTTTGGAATTTATCTTACTTTTGTACTGAACATTTGTGCTGACTATTTTGTTTATGTATTTTGTTTTACTGTAAAATTTCTCTATATTGAAATAAGATCTTCCAGACATTATTCTCAGTGGACAGAAAATTGAAAGGCAGAACAAGCTGAAATACCCTGGAGTAGCATTCGATCGGGGGCTTTCATATGTGCCGTAGGTGTTGGATAATAATTCCGAATGACCGCCAGGTAAGCTAGGCAACTGACAGGCCGTTTGCCCGGCAGTGTGATCTGGGAATATTGGTAGCTGGTAGATGCAGGCTAACAGAAAAGACTCCACGGGGCACGTTATATTGAATGCCCGATCTATTTCTGGGTAATCCTTTTAATGCCCGGTAGAAAAAAACCACAGACAGCGTCAAGATGACCAGCGCTGAAAATACACAATAAATCAAGGAAATATACATATCTACTACACCATAGAACACCCAAAACTAACCATTTACAACCACAATTGACAGTACTATCTTTTCTCTCCATCGCACAACTGTACATGACAATACTCTTTGCTCCCCTCTGACACGAATTCACACCCATACATGTTTTCAGCCGAGCGTGACGGCTTTGGCCAGCGCGCTGGTAGTTCGCACACAGGCAATAAAAGAGCGTTCCGTGTTGGTCACCCAAACACAGAAACAAATTAATAGCATACGCTAAATGCAGATTTAAATTATACACATATAAAAAAATAACAATCAGTCACATAAATTAATATACGTTTCCCTTCTGTCATTTGCAATCTATTTCTCCCTTCTCTGCCCGAAAACCAACTCTCTGTCTCTTTCATATAAGTCTGGCCAGTGTCTCTAAAGCAGGGTTAAAATTAGTGGCGCGCTTTACATTATGTGTCT